>WBNM01006493.1:0-106590 GCA_013399055.1 Ramphastos sulfuratus
GGACATGCTCCAGCACTTCAATTCTCTTCCTATAGGGAGGGACCCAGAACTGAACACGATACTTGAGGTGTGGCCTCAGCAGTGCTGAGTACAGGGAGACGATTGCCTCCCTGTTCCTGCTGGCCATACTGTTTCTAACACAAGCCAGGATGCCATTGACTTTCTTGGCCATCCTTGGACACTGCTGACTCATATTCAGTTGGCTATCAACCAATACTGCCAACAAAACAGTTCGGGATCCCTAACTATGGAAGGTAACAGGTAAATATAAGCTACTAATAGTGTGTGAGGAAATCTTGAAATCTGGATTTGTACCAAAAGCATGGGGAGAGAGAAAACATCCACTGATGTGGTGTTGATGAGACAATGCATGATTTGCAAACAGTGTGTCCTCAGGAGTGGCACTGAGAGGCACTGTGCTCTGCAAAGGATGTTTCTAGGGCCATCTTCACCACTTTTAGACCTAGGTGTCAATTCAGGAAAGCACATTTATTGGTGAATCTCTAAAGTGGAAAACTCTGAAATACATCACTACTATGTACTTAACGACCCACTAGAGTAAGTGCAACTTTACAACAAAGAAAATTCAAGATATGGAAAACAAATCTCAACTGGAGAGTGGAGAAACATTTGAATAGGTCTCCTAGAGAAGCTATGACATCTGACTCCTTGAGGTTTTTCAGAACAGAACCCTGAGCAAACAGGTCTAACATTAACCCTGCTTCCAGCAGAAGGTTGGTCTAGAGAACTGTCTCCATTCTCTTCACACTAAGATCTGTTTGAAACTAAACCTCTCTATGATTTTATGACTTGAGCTCCTGATTAGATTTAAGCATTTGCCCAAGATGACACCTTGCCAAGAGAGCATCTCCATCCCATGAAATGGAGACTTGTTTTTCAATTGCCTTTCAACACTTTGCATAGCACAGCAAGTGAAGATACCTTTCTTCTCATCAGCCTCTTCTCCATGCTAGTACTCTTTCATTAAATAGTTACATTTAACTGTCGTGGTAGGCCTAAACAGACCTCTTGGGCTTGTACATGTCCTGGCTTGTGCAGACATGTTTTTCTGCTGTTTTGGGGAGAGAGCAACCGCGGGAAAGGGGACAAAGGACCTGGCGCCACTAAGTCTGGGGTCCGGGGCCTGTCCATCACCTGTGGTTGCTAGGGGGCACATGATTGCCTTGTGCAGGGCCCGTGATCTACCCAAAANTTGCTGCAACTGGAGGCAAACCCTACCCCTTTGGTCTGCCCTGGTCAGACCACATCTGGAATACTGCATCCAGTTTCAAGCTCCCCAGTTCAAGAGAGGCTGGAGAGAGTCCATTGGAGAGCTATGAGGATGACTGGGGGACTTGAACACCCTCTCCTGTGAAGAAAGACTGAGAGAATTGGGGCAGTTTAGTCTTGAGAAGGCTGAGAGGGGATCTGATCGGGATCTGAGGGGGGGTTATCAAGATGAAGGTGACAGTCTGTTTTTGGTGGTGTCCAGTGATAGGACAAGGAACAGTAGGTATAAGCTGGAACACAGGAGGTTCCACCTCAGCATGAGGAGAAACTTCTGTATGGTGTTGGTGATGGCACACTGTATTCGGCTGCCCAGAAAGGCTGTGGAGTCTTTCTCCAGAGACTTAAAAAACCTACCTGAATGCATTCCTCTGTGGCCTGCCCTAGGTGATCCTACTTTGGCTGGGGTTTGGGGTTGGATTTGATGATCTCTAGAGATCCCTTCCAACCCCTAACTTACTGTGATTCAGTGATTCAGGAAGGAGCATAGGCAGGAGGGAGAATGCATCTGAGAGCATGAGATGCACAGCTACAAACCCATCTCCCAGCTATCAATAGATGCAGCAGAGATGGAATGTTCAAGCTGGGTGATAGAATCTGTTGAAGAAAAACACTGACTGCAGCATCACAAACCCAGCACCTCTTAGCTTCCAGCTTGAAGGTGTGAGATTGTCTCCTTCCAACTTGGGGTGCAGAAAGATGTGGAGAAACTGCACTGGGTGTTTTTGTTAGAAATACAGGGGGAGGGGAGGATGATAAGAGAGAGAGGATGAGGAGCCAGGAAGACAGGAAGAAGATGGCAGTGTGGGAGATATGTGTGTGAATTTGTGTAAAGAATGGACAACATTAAACTTATTTGGGGCAACATCACATGAGTACCAATGAAGAAAAGGAGCCAGGTGTGTGAGGAGCAGCAGTGAGACCTATACCAGAGAAGATATGCTCTTCTCTTTATCTATTCTCAGGTATTATAAGAAGTTTACAGGAGTAGTTTTGGTCCAATTTGACAAAGCTCTCAATAAATAAACAGGGACTTAGAATAAAATTTATGTGAAAGGGATCTTAGAAGCTGTAGAGGAGTACAAATATCATTTGTGTCTCTGAGGTATGAAATTTCTTGAGACCTGTTCTCATGTGCTTATCTCTATTTTTTAATTAAGTAGAGTCTAATTTGATAGCCCATCAGAAGTACATCCAAAGGGAACTGCTGGGTGCCCCTTAATCAAGCTTTCCCACACTTCTCTCTCACGACAGGGTGATTTTTGCACTGGGATCAACTTTTTGTAAAATAAACAAAGCAGACTACCTGTAATCAGAGAATTCTGTGTTGCTAAGCCCATGACTTTTGGAAGATACTCTTGCAACTGAAAGTGCCTTAGCTTCTCTTTATTGGCTCATGTTCATGTGCCTGTGCTTCAGAGAATGTTTAATCAAGGAAGAAACTGTCCCTCATCTCCATCCCCACTAATTTAATGCAAGAATCCATTATTTCAGAGGGAACTTTATTTCTCCATGTGAAAAGCTTTTGGCTTCCATGTCAGTGATAAGGAAAGCAAAGGGAAGAAGTTGTCAAATGACAGTAAAGGATGAACTGCTTGCAGATATTACTTCTACTTTTCTTCAGAGTTTACTTCAGACCTTTTCCTCTATTCAGTGTCTTCCTCCTTTTCCTCCCATTGCTAAGAACAAATTCAAACAAACAAGCAAACAAAAACCACATGAGAACAACTTAAGGCAAAGCTGCAGTACAGAGAAACATATGGGATATCTGAGCATTGGTTACAGACATTCATAGGTCAGAGACCAAAGGTCTGTGTTACACTTTGAAGGACACTTTTTAAATTAAGACCTTCAATCCTGTCTCCAATTCTCTTCCAAACCCCATAGGATTCTACCACTGTAATTAGCAACCTTACTGATGCATTCAGGTGTAGATTAGGCTTCCTCATACCTCAGTTTGATTTATCTGGAGGTGGGCTACATTAAGTTGGCAGGGTGATGAAGAGAATTGGTGTTGTTCTCTGCTTTGAGATAGTAAGTTCAGCAGATCTCTACTTTTGACCCAGTGAATTTTCATTGGAGTAAAGAACATCACAAGAATTGGACCCCATTCTCATGTTTCACTGCTTCTTTGCACTCGGTCTGTTTGGTAATTACAGATGTGAAGCTCTTGGTTTGGTGCTTAATTTGTGTTTGAGGGAAAAGAAAGGTAAATAAAATTTCCACTGTGGTGCTGACGAAAGCATAACCTAAAATTCCACTGGCCATTTTCTGTCAGTGTTTCAGATTTCTGTCTCTGCTGTACACCCATATGGCTGCACCTTTCTGGGATAGTTATTTCCACCAAATCCCAGCAAGGATAAAGCAACAAACAGGAGAAATGTTGTTTCAAGTACAATGCAGCCACTCCTCTTACTTACATTCCTTCATCTAGCAAATGTATGCTTGAGCTGAAGTGCTGGTGACAATAGTCAGAAGTCATCTGTTAACTCTCCTTTATCAGGAAGACTCTTACTTACAGATGGATTGGACAGTGGAAGTTGTACCACCCCTGGGAGTTCCACCTCCGTGAGATCTGGCCTCTTGAGACATCATATGGGCAGCCTGGGATCCACCAGAGATCCCACTGCTAGTAAAACCAGTTGAATGGGTTGAGCCTCTGGCACCTAGAACAGTTACAAAGGAGATGTTAACTGACTGGAAGGAACCTTATGAGATAATTATAAACTGACATGTTTTAAAAAATGTCAAGGTGTAGTGGTTTGAGGGGTCCCAAGTTCCCTTGGACCACAGGACCAAGTCCCATCCCAGGGGATGGACCTGATCATCCCTAGAAATTGTAATTTTGTTACTCAGTCCTATAATCCTGCTAGCATTTTATAAGTGGGCAGCAAAGTCACAGAATCACAGAAATATGCAGGTTGGCAAAGCCCCTCAGGATCACTAAGTCCAACCTATAACCCTACTCCACAAGATTCACCTGAAACCACATCCCTAAGCACCGCATCCAAACCACCCTTAAACACATCCAGGCTTGGTGACTCAACCACTTCCCTGNAAACAATCAGATCTGTCCACTCTATAAACTAGACATAGACACAAGGGTAGCAAATGTATGAAAAGAGAAGGAGACTGCTGATTACCTCACTTGTTGCATCAGGTACTGCTTTTTAGCTGCCACCTTAGAGAAAGAATGTCTGCAGTGTTCCGTAGATGTTCCCAGGACACAAGGAAATCTACAACTCTTTGACAGACTCTTTATAGTACATTGAGATCTCCAAAACGTTTTTTACAGTTTGTCTCTGCTGAAATCACATTTTTCTGAGAAGCTGCCTGAGGACTGTAGGACAAATCCTACAGGAACTAAGAATGGCTGCAGACCTTCTCCAGGTGGCAGGTATGTTTCTTTCCCTTCATTTCCTTTCACTTCAATTCACTTTCCCTAGCATAAACCTATACATAACAGATTCCTGTAAAATTCAAACACAGCAAGCTGCGGTATCCAGTAGCCAATTTACATGGACATCTCCATCTCAGTATAAATAAGCCCCAAGCAAAGCATTCCATTGCAAACTTTTCTTCTCCTGGCAGAGGAGTAAAGCATTAGTGATGACAAATGTTAGTGATAATGCTTAAAGTATTCCTGAAGGATGCTTAAATATTTTGGTGATGAGCTTGTTACAACAACTTCTGTAAAGTGATACTGAACAATACTCATGCCCTGCTGCAAAATCAGCCACTCTTTCGAGCACGTTTCTTCTGGGGGGAGGAGGAAGGGTTACAGTCTGAATGAAAAGGTTAAGAAGATGTGTTTGAAGAGTGAGAGATTTTAGCGAGCACCTGCGGAAATGAAATCAGGCCCTTTTAGCTCTCAATCAGGCAAAGAATGTGTGGCAAGCTCTCCTGCTGCAGGAAGCCAAAGCTCACACCTGTCTTGGCAATGTTACAGAGATAGCATTTTTCTCGTGGATAAAAGCTCTTTTGGAGTATCTCCTGTAGGCACAGCTAAGGTTTCCTTAAGTTGTGAAGATTTTTCTTCACCAAAATAGTGGTTTTCATAAAACTCCATAGTTGATATAGACATTGCAAGAATAAAACTAGGCATTGTCAAACGTTTACTTTGCTTCTCTCTCTTCTAAAGATTCTCAGCACATGGAAGCATACAAGTATTCTGTCTTTTAGTTTAGAAACTGCAACTTCATGGTCTCTATAGGGCATCACCATTGAAGTGTTTGCTTATGGGCCTGCTGAGTACTGTAGTATCACCTTTATCTGTAGCACAAGGTAAGATCATGCAGCTGAATCTGCTGTAGTATATGATTAGATTAATTAATTGGTATCTCCTGTGTGCCAAGATTTATTCTGCCAATGCAGCAGGGTGCCTAAGGTCAGCTCTTCTTACTCTTCACTCTCTGGATCCTCCTTCTTTTTTGACTCTCACTTGTATTTTGTCCCGCTGCTGCTATCATCTCTTAAGCTCTTTCTTACTGAATATTCAATAAATAGTGTGTTCAGTAACCTAAACTCACTGATCAAATAATGCAGAGTAAAAATTAAAAAGTCCCTCACAGGAGTCACATGTAATATCTCTCTAAATCTCTCTAAATGACCCTTATGCCACTTACTCCCTCACTGTCTAGAAAGACTCATGCTATGAATAATATTGGCAGCGCTGTAAATCAGCTAAGTGACTTTGATATGGGAAAAGTGGGGTAGAAAATATATAATGCAGCAACATAGGTAACCATTAACTGTATAAAGCATCATAAATCAGGTATAAACAAAGCAAGGTGATTTAAGCATGAAGAGACATAGGAACTCTCCCATGGAAAGAAGAATACTGTATTCAAAGATGAGAACATTGGTAACTTTGGCCAAGAATGTGACCCATAACTGGTGCCAGATAAGCAAAACAGGTCAAGGGGTACAAAGGATAAACCAAACCTTCATCAGAAAGACCCCAAAAGATGACCACCAGGTGGCAATGAGCATGTGTGAAGAGGCAGGGCATTATGGAAATGAGCTCCAAGAACTGATTGTTATAACCCCACCTTTCTTAGAACTAATTGTACTAACCCTACCCATGCACTGAATATGTGTGGGTTTGTAGCATAAGCAGCTACCTGAACGGGTGCAAGGTGTACAGGTTTGGTGTACCCAGTACCATAATAAATGTACCTTCTTCACAACACTCTGTGTGCTGTGAGGTTATCTTTTGTGAGTCAACTTCCTCTCAATCAAGCTTATAATATTTTGTACAGTGAAAAAATGCCCCAGATCTGTACCTGGCTAGCTCACCTGAGCAGCCATCCATTTAACAGCTGGAAGTGTCAGGTTCAACTCCATCCTTCAGTAGACTTCTATCTGCGTACTACAAATCAAGTAGACCTGCAGTTGACCACTACGGCAGAGATCCCCACCTACAACCAGCCTGCTGACATCTGGGAAATGTGGGTCCAAGACCCCTAAAGGAGAAAGGGTTTTGAAGCTTTTTATCCAAGGTCAGCAAGCTAATTACTGTCTTGCTGAGTACAGCAGGATTGCACAGGGCGCTCTATCCTGTGGAGTTATGCCTGCTTAGAGGATGCCTGCTGAATCAGCTCACACAGGCAGGACTGGCAAGGAGAATGCCTCGTGCATGAATCTCACAGGATCTGGGGTTAGACAAGTGCCAAGCTGCTCAGAGTTGTCAGATCAGGGATTGTTCTGGCCATTGTGCAGAAAAGCAAGCACCTGCAGGGTTAGATCATGCAAAAGTCAGCTGTGCCTGATTTCAGTTCTTAGATATGTGCTGTCAATGATGTGTATATATTCCCTTTGTGAATTCAGCTCTTAGACTGTAGCTAATTTTCCTGTTATAGTGCTTGCATAAGGTTTAATGAGCTTTCCCTATATAGATGTGTGTGAGTAAAGAGCAAGGGATATCTCTTAATTTATGTAAAATATAGGTACACAGATCATGTTCTTGCATAAGTGTGTCATTGCTTACTGCTGCCACAACTTACCATATTATTGATGATTCCTGGCAGAATGTAGAGAAACTTCAAATAAACACTGTCCTGAATCTCATGAATACCACATATATATGTGCACATATGTACATACAGAGAGAACACCCTTAACAGCATCCCACTCACACCATGCAGTTCAGTATAGGAATCAGTACATGAGAGGACAGATTACTTGGCAAGCCAATTTAGAAGGGGAAAAAAAAAAATCGTTTGGCCCTATGCACTAAACCACAAAACCACACACACCAAAATGGCTCATACCCATTTCTTGGAGAGTAGAAGTAGGACCTCCAGAATGCACACCTCCCCCAGATGATTTTGCTTCCTGGGACATCATGGATGAAGCAAGTGATCCTCTTGCAATCCCAGAGGAAGTGAAACCAGCATTGTGAACGTTTCGGTCAGACATTTCTGCTGCTGGTAGTGTGGAATCCACTGAAGCATTCCAAGGCTCAGCCAATCTCTTTATAGACTGCCTGGCTAACAACTGAGAAATGAAACTGCTACTGCTTCCAGAAGGAAAAGAAAA
Organism: Ramphastos sulfuratus; assembly: GCA_013399055.1. Classification (NCBI taxonomy): domain Eukaryota; kingdom Metazoa; phylum Chordata; class Aves; order Piciformes; family Ramphastidae; genus Ramphastos; species Ramphastos sulfuratus. Next base: position 7,828 of record WBNM01006493.1, read on the forward strand.
CAAAACTTATCCTCACTCAGGAAATGAAACTAAACCTTGTAAAAGGAAAGAAAAGGGCCTTGTTGCCTTTATCAGGGTCAAGTTTAGACAGACCAACTAATCGAATACTAAAACAAACTAGTAGTGTATGAATCAGTGATAAGCAGCTGATGTGGCTGGGGACTTTGCTTCTTCTTTCCTTTGCATTGTACTCTATTGTACTGAATTTCACCTGTAGAAGATAGTTCCTCATTTTAAGAACTAATACAGCTCTGAGAAAAAACATTAGACAAAAAGGCAGCATGGTGAGCATGAGGGAACTCCAGCTTGAGTTGGTTATAGCACCTGGAGTTCAGCTGTGGGACAGCTACCTCTCAACAAAATAGTTTACCAGAGAGCTGGAAATCAGAACTCAATTCAATGGGTAGTTGAAATTAATTTCTTTATGGAAGGAACTGTTAGGGGCCCTTGTGTCAATATGAGCAGATCGACACAGATGTTTTGTTCTTCCTCATGCAAATCCTGCTAAAGCAGAACTTCCATCTTTAATGAGCAGGCCTTTGCAAATGGCACACACCCCTTTATTGCAGCTTTTCTTGGCCAGGAATTGGCCAAAATGGCTGTTTAAAAATCCATAAGCCTCTTTCCTTAGGTAAGGAGGAATATTTAATTAGGTCACACTACCACAGGGATGGATCTCAAAAAGGAAATATACAGATTAAAAATACAGCATTTTTGTAGCTGTATAATACCTGTATCTCATACTTGGTGGGTTATAGAACAAAGAACACAAAGTCTGTCCTGCTCTTCTTTTATGTGCTTTTTATCTGAGCAGTGAGATACCTGGCCCCAGTACCCTTGAGTGACACTGCTCTTTTAACTCTTACCTTCATTTTTTTTTCAATTTGTATATGTTAGTTTTCTTTAATAGTTGTTACATTTTATTTTCTACTCTGTTTGAGTTAGGGCTTCTGTAATTATGATGCATTTTTATCCCCATAATTTCTCAGGTCTCTCATTTGTAATTTAGAATTACTTATTGCTACAAAATACCTGAAGTTACAGCTTAAATGAGAGTAAAATTCCATGTAAGTATAAGATAATCAGTGCTATAGACCCCCTCAAAGTGACATCAAAACCAAAAATGGCACTTTCTTTGTACACACTGCTACAGGTCCTTCCTTCTAATCTGCCAAAATCTTCTGGTGCTGTGTTAGCATCATTTATTAAATATTCCAACCAACCCATCAGGAAATGTTGATGAAGTCTGGCAAAGTCATGACGAATGAAGGCTTTACAAAGCTGCAGAGACTCTCTATAGAGTATGTGATGACCTTTTACTTAATCCTAAATCACAATTCATTTAACTAAAAATAGTTACAATTAGCTAAAATAAAAGTTGTATTGCAGGCAAAGTGCCTCAAGGTGACTGACAGTTGGCAGAGAGTCAGCAAATAAGCAGGGTAAGAGAAATTGATGGTGGTCTCATAAAAACAAGGTGACAAATCTCAATGTCCTAAGGAGAGGGAAGCCACTGAAAGGCTTCAAAGGAAGCCTTTATTTACAAGTGTGCCTAGTCAACAAAGATGCAACTCTAAATTCTGGTGTGCAGTGAGCTGGGTGAGGTGCATGTGGGTAGGCAGAGATGACACGGTGCTAAAAACACCTTAGCTCTGCCTGCCTTCGTGTTCTTGTTGCTAGACTGCTACAGCAAATGTAAGTTTTGGAGAGGTTCTGACCTGAAAGGTGTTTGCTTTTGCTTGTTTTCAGCTTATTACACAAACATGGGACAAGCTCTTGTATGAAAATGAAAGGAAACAAGGTCACTGTCTTCTACTTGCGTCAGGGCTGAGTCCGCTCCTCCTCTCAACATTTAGTCTCCACCTGAGCAATGTTGTAGGGGCACTGTCCTCCAGTTCAATCACAGCTGTACCTCACTGGTCCAAACTGAGCTGTAGCTGGTCTTGGACCTGCTTGGTTAGCAAGGACAGATTCATTGAGCAATCTCTGGACTGTGGCTGAACCTGGCTACAGTCACCAGTCCCAAACCTGATTTGTTGACTCATGTTTCTAGCTTGACTTTAGACTTGCAACATCACTACAAATTTTCCTGGTAGTTTGGACTCCTGGCTCAACCTGCCATGGTGGTCAACCTGACCACCATCTCTGCATCTGCTGTGCTCAACTTGCTCAGGGGTATGGAACAGGACCTCACTGTGCCCTGGCAACATGTAGCAGTACAGAGACCACAGCTTCCAATTTAAAAAGACTCAGTACCACTGCTGAAGTGGGATTGGGAACAAGAACTCAGTCCCTGAGCCCACACCTTCCAGAGGAGCTCTTCCTGCACCAGTTCATCCAGAAAGATGTGCATCTGCCAACTTCGTGTCAGATGTTTTCCTAAATGATGACTTTTGTTTGCTTTGTTTTGTTGGTATTTCTGGTTAGAAAATGTAACTTCCAAGATGTTAGGCAAGCACAGCTGATGTTCAGCTGAGTTTCCAGGGAGTCTGGAACACAAGCACTAAGGCTGGTGTAAATCTTTGTGGACTGTTTGCCAAAAATCCAAGTAGTGATAAATTAAGAGTGCAATTGATGCAACTTCTAGTTAAAGTATGGAAGGAAAAAGAAAATACTAATTTGTATCATTGAGCCTGACCTTATAAGAGTAAACTGGGTCTGGGAGAGTATGTAATTTCCCTGCTCCAGAAGCTGAAAATCTGAAAGGAGTTGAGTGGTGTGAGCTGACCTGAAAAGCATTAAGTGGGACTTCTAAGTCTCAGAGAAGAGAGTCAAAGCCAGGAAAAGCAAGAGTATGACTACCTTCATTTTCCATGTCAGTACCATTTTGGTAGCCTTAGGTGCTGAAGTATTTATACGCACAGCTAAAATAGTTTGGTGCTCGAGTCTCAAGAGTGTTCAGTTCAAAGGAAAGCCTTAAGTGTCCAAACCCATGCAGTGTCTAGCCAGTGTGCTCTTTGAAAGGAGCTAGAAATCCAGAAGCTTCAGTGGAAGTATGCTGAATATGTGAGCTGTGGACATTCTTGCTTTCTTCAGCTAAAAAATAAAAAAATTTAAAAAATAGGATGCTAGGCTGAAAACACCAAACCTATCACCTCAACTAGATGCATGTGTAACTCTTCCCTACTTTCCTCAAGAATGACCTTAGACTTTACTCTCTTGTGTCTCTTCTGTGGATATAAACCTCAGCCAGATGTGCATGTAACTCTTCCCTGTTTTCCTCAAGAATGACCTTAGACCTCTCTCTCTTGTGTCTCTTCTGTGGATATAAACCCACATCTCAGCCAGATGTGCATGTAACTCTTCCCTGTTTTCCTCAAGAATGACCTTAGACCTCTCTCTCTTGTGTCTCTTGTGTGGATATAAACCCACACCTCAGGCAGATGTGCATGTAACTCTTCCCTGTTTTCCTCAAGAATGACCTTAGACCTCTCTCTCTTGTGTCTCTTCTGTGGATATAAACTGCTGTGTCTCTTGTGTCTCTTCAGCATGTTTTCCATCAAGTCCTCACTAGTGTGCCTCTTAGAGATATTTCCCTTGCAGTGAAGCTGGGCAGCTGATCAGAGTCATTAATCTCTGCTTAGCCTGCTTTTGGTAGTCACCTTTTTTATTTTGATAACACGTTCACTGAAGTCGCTTTTTCATAAATATTTTCCCATAAATCTCTGTTTGAAAAGAGATTATTCAAACAGCTCTTAAACAATTACTCTTTTGAAGGGTCTAACTGAAGGAAATAAACCTGTAGAGAATCTGAGTGAACCAAAGATCTTCAGCATCCAAGATTATCTATCTGTCACCCTGCGACCTATTTCCTTCACACTACTTTTTAATTTTTGTAGCAATTACAGTGTATATGGATAATACCTATTAGCATATTTATGGTCATTGCTTCATATTTATTGTCTGCACAACTCATTAATCTTCATCTAGTGTGTGAGGCTGACAGCTCAATCTATTTTGCAATCTCTGGGCAGCAGCCATATCCAAAAAGCTTTTGTTTCCCTGTAAATAAACTGTGTTCAGGACCAAAGGACAATGGTACACCACGCGGTGATTGACACAAGCCACGGCTGCTAATCAAAAGTAGATTTTATTACCAGCTGAGTCAAGTGCATTATGGGGCCATTGTTCTAGTGCTGTCAGGGCAAGAGCATACGTAGTCAGTCACCTTCTCAAGATGGGTTGATTGTTCTCCAAGATTAGACAGAGTTGCCTTATTATCCATCCCAGACAACAAGGCATCTCACCCAAACAGACGCCTTTACAGAAACTGCCTGTACATTGAATTGATTTGAATTGCTAATGCATAATCTGTCCAGCACAGATGTGCAATGAATATTTGGATGTTGTTTTGCATGTCAGTTGAGAAGGCTGAATGATGAGGTGATGATCGTTCAGTGATGGGTACTGGACATTTGCCAACAATTGAGTTTGAGCACTTTCCCTGACAGTAATCAGATCAGCTTCCAAAACGTCTTTTCTTCAATTCACTGACAATTTATGTTAGAAAATAATGCAACTCTCTCACAGTTAACACAGTTGGCAGCAATTTGCATTTTTTTTTCCACATAATTAAATTTTCCATTTCACCCAAGAAGAAATACGTACAAACCACATATAACTGCTATACATATTCCAAGACGCTTCCAAAGTAACTCCACTTGAATAAGAGGCCATCTAGATAAGTCAGAAACTCTCCATAATGCATATGGCAGTAGTTTTAGTCCTTGTAAAGCTACATTTGCTGTGAAAAATGAGGAACCTTGTTATCAAGCTCTGTTAGGTAAGCTCTCCAAAAAAAGAAATTAACGTAATAAGTGTTTAACATATGGTCGCGGTCATGCTTAAATTAAATCAGCAAGCACAATGTTCTGATTTAAAAATTGTCAGTCTCTCTCAGGACTGACACTGTACAGAACAGGAACAGAAAGGAAGCCTCAAGACTGATACTTGATATAAGCTCACACAGTGACATCACCATTCGTGTGATGGTGAAAGAGGTCTTTAGCCATAACCACAGAATCATACAAAAAATTAGATTAGGAAGGAAGGTTTGGAGATCAGTCTAGGTAGGGACTTGCCCTGTCACTTGCTCAGAGACACACTTTCTTGAATTCTAAGTATCTCCAAGGACAGAGATTCCTCATCCTCTCTGAGCAACTTGCTTCATCATTTGACCACCCTTACAGTGATTCTTTCTTTTTGCTGTATATCTAATCAAAATTGTGCAACTTGCGTCTGTTGTCTATTGTTTGTTGTCCTTCATCTGTGCATCTCTGAGGAGATTCTCCATCTTCTTTATGTCCTTTATTAGTTCAACTCTAAAAAGCACAGTTAAAACCCTGTCAAGTAGGTTTTAGGTTTTATTAGGTTTTTTGGTTTGGTTTTTTTTTTTAACTAGTTGGTAACAAGTGGCTAAAGAGCTACTGATAGCTTAGACAATCAGGGGCTTATGGGCACACTTCTAATACCAAAAAAAAAAAAAAGTGCATTCTACCTTTATTTAGATATGTGTCTAGTGTATCTCTAATCATATAGTGCCACATTTCCCCTCAGAAACAAGTAATAATGCTTCTAAAGAACTTCTGCAGTGCTTTTTAGAATATACATTAATTAATGCAGGTTCGTTATCTGTCTTTCTAAGGTAAAGATGAGTACTTGTGTGTAGAGGGAACAATCAATGCCTTTAACTTGCTGGTCTTCCTTCTAGTGAAATTTACTGTAGCTAGGAATAGAGTGGCAAGTGATTGAGCCACAGGTTTTACAAGCAAGGTCAGAGAGGAGTTTACAGATAAGCCTGTTGTGTTGGCTTTGTCAGGGTTAGGCTAAGTTAGTCTCATTTCAATTTTTATTACCATTGTCATCTGTCAAAAGCAAGACATCATTATCCCTGCAGGACAGATGAAACAAATCATGAAGTTGCACCACTGGCTTATTGGGGAAGAAAATTCCAGTTTTGGGTGCTTTGATTTTGTGTGCTATTAAAAGGATATCTATGGACACATGTAATAGCTGTACACACTGCGTGCTCATAATGCCAGCTGCAATTCCATGGAGTTTTCAGTTGGAGATCCAGAAACAAAGCTTTTGAATATGTGGCTCAGGAAGACTATGTTTAGACCTCAAATGGAGTTAGTTGGCAAAATCTTATCGGATGTCCACTTCATATCTCTGAATTCCAACTTGTACTCTTCAGAGCTCCTCACTGGCTGTACTCCACCCTACACTGGCACCTCTGCTTTTGACCTTATATTGGTGAGTGTAGTCAGTCTTAATGTTGCTTTTTTTTTTTTTTTTTTTTTTTTTTTTTTTTTTTGTTTTGTTTGTTTTTTTTTTTTTTTTTTTTTTTGTGTGTGTGTTGTTTGCTTGTTTGTTTGGGGTTTTGTTTGATGACCTTCAGAGGTCCTTTCCAACCCCTACTGTTCTGTGACTCTGTAAGGGCATATTGTCTGTGGTCAACCTGACTGCCCTCTGTGTCAAAATGCCTCATACCCCACATTCTGTGGAAGCTTTCATACTGGAAAGAAAATAACATTTCTTTGTTTTAAAAAAATGGTTGTGAAAAAGTGTGCAACTCTAAACAAAAGAAACAACTTCCTTATGTCTAAAGCATTTAGGGAAATACATCTGCCAGTGAAGGCTGGACCTGAAGAGATGCCTTGAAGCAATAATGCCTTCAGCAGTTAGGTACCTTTCCTTGTTATAAAGGTGCCTGTAAGTTTCTGAACATTGCCCATTTATGCTAACATAATGCAAGTCTTACAAAAAGGTTCACCAGGAAGATCTGAATCCTTGTGGCTAGTTCTTAAATGGGAAAGCAAATGTTTCCCTATTTATAATGCTAACGCTCATGGGCAAGACAGTGGAAGACTTAAATTAAATGTCAAATCAAGCGGTACTAACAATAAATAATGGAGAGATTTCTGTTGCCTTTGGTGGCTGCACATAAGACACTGGATAAACTGTTTACTGCAGGTAGGCTGAGTGATCCTAGATGGATCATTCTGTCCTAGATGGATCATCTCTGTCTTTTGTTACTCGGAGGAGGGGTGTGAGCACATGCTGCCCCCATCTCAGGGCCTTTATGGTCCTAGGCCCTGCCTGTACTGTGAAGTAGCTGGGAATGTAACAAAGCTTCAAGAGCAATCCTCTGTCATCTCTTCTCCTTGTGCAATACACACTCATCTAGTATCCTGCCTTCCCCACTGGCCTGCAGCATGTGCAAGCTGTGCTGGTGGCAGCAGCTCTGCAGCTGGATGTGCTCTTCACAGGAGGTCTGCCAGGAAGGGGTGCTGAGCCATGATGCAGCAAGGCATTAGGAGGCAGAAAGGGGATATGAGGTGACTAAGAGGCAGTGATGTGATCAGTTTGCAGTGCCCATGATGTCTTCCTGCAGGAACTAACTGCAGTTCTCTCTCTTAGCACAAGCTCTATGAGGAGCATCTGAGAGAGCTGGGGTTGTTCTGCCTGGAGAAGAGGGGGCGCAGGGCAGACCTCATTGCTCTCTACAACTACCTGAAAGGAGGATGTAGCCAGGTGGGGGTTGGTCTCTTCTTCCAGGCAACCAGTGACAGAACAAGAGGACACGGTCTGAAGCTGCACCAGGGCAGGCTTAGGCTGGATGTTAGGAAGAAGTTCTTCACAGAAAGAGTGATTGGCATTGGAAAGGGAGTTTCATTAGCAGGAGTCTCTGAACCTTCTGTCCAGTCTGCTATTTGTGCATGTGTTCTGAGCCTGCTCAGAGCATGTCAGAGCATGGCTAGACTTGTAGAGAATCCTTTCTTGGAAAAGGGTGGCTGAACAGAAGGCAGCTTTCACCTTCAAAGGAGGAGCAGGGGATGGACAGAGGAAAAGTCACAACATGGACACTTGAGTAATACTTGTTACTTCAGGAGAAATAGCAAACTATCAGGCTGCTTCCATTTTCTGATACTGTCTTCTTCACACCCTCAGCCACATTAAGTTTGCAGACCTGTCACAGCACCTGATCTGCCCTGGGGGGATGAGAGCAGTCAGGAGGCACTGCCCATGGCTGCAGTCGCAGGCAAAAAGCACGGCTAGGAGGAAGCCACCCTGTGGTGTGCTTCCCACCCTGTGGTGTGGTTTGTCTCTGCAGCAGCATTGGGTAGACGATAAACTGGGAAAAAATAGTCTGTAGGATCTGATCATTTGTGAGTGCTCAGAACATCCCCTGGGGTATACGTATTACATGACTGCATAGGGGAAGAACCTGCTAGAAATGTCCACCTTTTTGCATCTGGATACCATGATTTAGTGATACCTACATCTGCTTCTTACTAGTATCTGCCCTTTGTGCCCAGGTGCACACTTGGGTTTTTACTATCAAGACAGTGGTGTGTAATGACAGCATTGGAAAAAAGGAATGAGAGATGTCCTGGCCTGTTAACCAAAAAAAAAAAAACAAAACAAAAAAACCCCAAAAAACCCCAACCCCAAAAAACCCCAAACCCAAAGCATTCCTTGGTTTTCCAGTCAACACAAGGGGTTGCTTCTTGGGCTCAAAGATCTGCACAGAAACCCCAGTCCTGATGGAAGAGCATCCAGTACCTCTTTATTCTCCATAGAAGAGTGATATTTAGCAAGGTGTTCTGGTGGGAAAGCCATGAAAAGTTCAGTTTAAATATATCAGCAGTGTGAGTTGGACATGCTTACAGAGCACAATGAAGCTGCAAGAGGAGTTAGTGCCTTGGGAAAAAGTAGTCTAAATGTGTTGTATTTGCTGGCTCTTCTTTGATACAGAGAGATAGGGCTTGAAATCTTATTTGTTCAGCAAGATTTTGACACTTGTCAGTTCCTGCCACGGTTATGTCACAACTTATGTGAAAGTGATTTTCATCAGCTTAAATGAGATGTCTTCTGAAAGTCTATGGATATCTTACTGGCTGTAGGCCCACCCCCATCCATTTCTCCTGCTCTTTCCCTCTTTAGGGGTTGGAATATACTTTGCAATTAGCAAAGGGAGTCTGTTACTCAGGGAACAACTCTGCCAGGGGGAATAAACTATTTTTATGCTTTCTGTCGCTGTCCACCAAGCACAGCCTAGTGGGCAATCTGAATTATTTCAGGGGGGTGAGAGTTTCACACCTGAACTTAGTTACTTTGCTCAGCTTGTGTGCAAAGGTCTGGAGTAAGCACAGTGTAACCTGTTATTTTAGCACCTTAGGAATCCACTGCTTGGCCTTTTGTGTGTTAATTCTTAACAGGACAGAACTTTGAGCCTGGAGTCACTATGGTGGAGTCCCATGAAAAGGAAACACTTATCTTGAAACCTACCCTGGCAGTCTGTCAGACTCAGATCCTGCCTGAGTTTTGTCTGTTTAATGCTCTTAAAGTTTTTCTAACACACTGAAACTGCAGCCTTTGTTATTTGTTCTAATCGACTTTCTATTGCCATTGTAAATGACCTTGCTCTTTGCCTGGGTGAGAGAATCTGATAGAAAAGAGTTCTAAGGAAGGAATGTGAACACTAGATGAATCCTGCAGGCAAGACAGAGGAGATTAAGTTGTGAAAGGAGTTGATCTTCCTGCCTCTTTATCATCTGGTTATTATCCAGAGGAGTTTCCATCCAAGCAGCTGCAGTCTTGTAGTGAGTGTGTACTGGCATCTGAGCACCAGAGAACTTTTTTCCACATTCATACCATGGTTACTAGAAGTATCAGATATCCCACTCTGTTGTAGATTGACTCTCTTTCACTTTTCTATCTACTTTTCACAACCTCATAGGAGAGTAGCATCTCAGTGCCACATATGATTACAGGAAGCATTAATCACAACAGACAGCAATTTCTGCTCCTTTCTTCCTGCACATGGTGACCATGCAGGCCATGTAGGGTGAAACTGCCAGAGACAAGAAAAGTGTCTTGAGTATTTTGTAGTATGAAAGTGCCTCTTGTATTGTAATAAGAAAGAGATAAAGAGATGGAGGAAATGAAACCCGATAAAAGCAAAAGTAAGTGTATTACGTGAGGGGAGGAGAGAGAGATACCAAAGACAAGGTATCACACTCAGCACATTGTGACTCAGGGCTTGAGGTGTGGCTGCACACAGGATGATACAGCTCAGTTTTGGTGGTTTTCTTCCTCTCTTCTGAACCGCTCTTCAGCAAGCAGAAAACACAGTGTTGCTTGCACATAAAATTATTTCATGGTTGGCAAACCAAAGTGATGTTATATCAGCTTCTACACAAAGACAGGAAGGATATTACTTTATTCATCTGAGTTTATAAGATCTTCTATTAAATGTTTTCTTAAGTCAGAATGAATTTATCTCCTTGGAGTACATTCAAATAAACCAAATATATTTATGCAGGGGATATAAATTCTGATTCCTATTACTGTGAAGAAAATTGCATGTAATTTCTTACATACCTATACTCACTGTGGTTACTCCAACTTAGTTCCTTAAGAAACAAATGTGGTTAGGGCCTATTTTACACCTGATTGAGAAAAATGCCTCTTAAGGAGGTTGGTTGAAGGAGGAAGCCACCTACTCTGGAGAAAAGCACACATCTTGCTGAAAACCCTGCCTTTGTTCTGATCATCTGTGGAAGTCTTCATTTCTCCTGAGTCTCAGTTTGAAGAAGTTCCTGGCACAGTGTTTTATTTCAGGGCTTTTCATCTCTTCCTAATCTTTCTTATTAGCCATTTATTTTAATGTTTCTTTGTGATTGCTCTGTGCCCAGTGGATGTACTTTTACAAAACAGTTCTTTCTTTTTAAAAATTCGATGCTCTTCTGTGTACAGTGGTCTCAGGATTCACTTTCTCTTGACCTTTTGTAAGGATTGGCAGAATAATGAATAATTTCTTGGTAATTGCAAGACCTGGAGTGTACAAAGCAGTCTCCTTTGCTGAACTACAGAATTTTGTTTAAAGTTACATTTGGGGACAATATTCATGGTTGGAATCAAATGAAAATCAAAGAATCTTCTGCAAATGTGGACACCAGCTTCTTTACACCTTAAGGGAATGTGGTGGGTTGGGAACTTCCTCCTCCTCCTCCTCCTCCTCCTCCTCCCTCCCCCCACCTTAAAATATACCAGGCCAGCTCAGACAAATTGGAAGTAAGATAAAGCTATATTTTACAGCAAGCTATATTTACAAGCATATATACACAATATATTTACAGGTATTTACAATTATATACAATTTAGACATAATACAGAAATCCATTTTTTCCCCCTGGACAAAGGAAGCCCAGAAGGGGCCAATGCCACCCTCTCTCTCCCCAGACAGAAAACAACCAGCAAGGCTCACCTGTTAGCTGGTTAGCCAAGGTAAGTGGAAGAGGTTAGAGAGAGAAGTGAAGAGATCCAGTGCCCAAGAGCCAAGAAGAACAAATTGTTTATACATTGGCTTTTTATACCTCTTAGCGAACCAATGGATGACATAGACTTTGTCATTATTGTTCTTCCACATCCAATGATCTAATTTACTTAGATTCTACACTGAACTTTCAGAGAAGTACCAATTTCTCTTATGAGAATATTCCAATAAGCCCTAAACCACTACAGGGAAAGTGCTAATGCTTACTTATTCCTATCAGAGGGATGCATGTTCTCCAATCCTTCTAGACTGCTGCCTCTACACTCCTTGTTGAGGTGCTTTGTTCGAGTTGGTATTTTCTTCAGATTGTATTTTAGAGAATCTGTTCACCTATGTGAGTCAGAGGTTTGACTAAAGTCAAACTTTACTTAAATAGATACATAGTCACAATCTCTTTCCCTTGTCAAACACAGAAGTTTGTTAGAGCTGCAGGTTTAGACTACCATGTTAGACTAAGGCAAGTGCCCTTGCTCATGGCAGACAGCATTTTAAAATTAATTCTAGGTAATATCTGCTTCAGCATCAAGAAATGTAGTTTCACTAATAGCCCCCAAAACCTCCAAGTTCTAGCAACTGACTTCCCTTTAAGACTATATAGGCAGAAAGTAAACTTGTGTGAATGTTTTTTTATCACTATGGGGGATGGCCTGGACTGGACCTTCCTCACTCAAAATGTCAGATCCACAAACTGGGTTTGTATGAATGCAAAGTATTTTGATATTTGAGCATCCCAGATTACTTATGAAATGCAGCAGGAACTCAAGCTGGGGAATTTTACTCTGCCACCTCTCATGAACTTTCATGTAGAGATCAGAAATTCATAGATGATGTTTTGTAATAATATTCACTTTATTCACAGGAAAAAAATGATAGCTTATGTAAAAATGCCAATTTCTTAAGTCCATTTCATGCTGAAGTGCTAGAAGAATGGTTCTATGCAGAAAATCAGATGTTGCTGGAGTAGGTGACAAAGCATCCTCTAAGAGAGACTAAAGCAAACAGTAGCATGGGTGAATTAGACATCTTCTCTCAGCCCTCTTGTCTCAGTGCACTGCTGTTTGTGACAATGCAGAGATCTTTCCTGGGACAGGAACAGTTTCAGTAAAAGAACTGGGTTGTTTTTTTTTTCATGTTTTTAAGCACTGTCTGTGCTCCTTGGGTGCCTTCTTGATGTATTTTTCCATGATTAGGCATAGTTAGTGATAAGAGAGGTTCTGCTTAAGAACATAAGAGTTCTGAATATGGATCAAAGACCAGATTGGATTTATATTCTGTTTTCAGCAGTGCCTGAAAGTAGATGCTTATTTCTAGTGGATTTTTGTGTGTTACCTAATACAGTTTTCAGCTCCCAGTCACCAGTTACTGATGGACTTTCTAAGCAGTGCCTGTATTTGTATTTAGACCATCACTTTTTACACTGACCTATTTACCTAAGCCCTTTTAAAATCTATTGTAGGTTCTTAGTGTTATTTTTGCACTAAGAAAATGAGCTCCCACACTGTAACTCTGCTGTGAGGACAAAGACTTTATGTTTTTGTTTTCACTCTGCAGTAAGCCTGTAGAACCTGCAGTCTAGTGTTAATGTTAGACCAGTGTCATCATGCAGAATAGAAAGCAGCATAATCAATGGAACCAGAAAAAAAAATGTTGTCTTCTCCTATTTTGTGGTGTATTTTTCCCCTGCTGTTAGATATAAGCACAAGTTTAACAGAAGTGTGACAATGAGTATGCTATGTCCCAGGAACAGACTGAAACCTGGGAAGCAAGAGCAAATAGATTGCATTTGTACAGTGACATCCAGTGGGTCCCTCCAGAGGCTTTCTTCACATGTTGTTCTTATCCTCTGAGCAGGAATGAATAGTTGTTAGTGTCACTGTCAGATCACAGTTTCAGACCACTAGGAGCAATCATTGTGCCAGAATATAGCCCTCACAGATAAATGGAATTAACTGATTGCTCAGTGTGGGTAGTGCACATTTATTTAGTTTTAAGGTCACTAGACAGCTCCTCCCAAACTGCTGAGACCCCAGCTTTTACTGCTGCTTGGGATTATTCCGTCCCAGGTGTGGGGTTTACATTGTTCTTTGCATCTTGCAGGCTGTCCGGACTTCTGTGTATGATGGCTCTACTTTACAGTATATGTATCTTTCCTCCCAGCTTAGTGGTGGCACTTGGTGTTGGCACTTTCAATATTGTCATCCAGGCTTTTCACAAAGATGTAGAATGCTATTGGGCCCAATAGTGACTTCTGAGGTACTCCACTCATACTCCCTGCTCAGAGCCACCTCCTGCTCAAAGCAGAGTCAGCCATGAGATCAGACCAGGCTGCTCAGAACTTTACTGAGTCAGGTCGTGAAAACTTCTGAAGGTGGAGACTGTGCCACCTGTCTGGGCAGCTGGTTTCATGGCTTGTCTGTTCTCACAATGACCAGAATTTCCCCCTTTCCAGCTGGAACCTTCCTTTATTTGATATATGCTCTTTGTCACTTGTCATCTTACTAGCAGAGCCTTGCTGCTGTTAACAAGACTGCTTCCCTCAGCCTCTTCTCACAGGGCACATGCTCTCTTACCAGTTTCTTTTACATATCCCCCATTCTCTTTCTCCAGGTAAAGCAACTCCAAATTATTTCTATTTTCATTTTCTCAGTCATTAATATTTTTCTTCTCTTTGATTGCACAGAAACTGGAATCACAGAGACAGCATAATGTGAATAGATTTGTCCCAGAGTTCACGAGGTCAGACTTGTTGGTCTCTCTGTATGACTAACGGTGCAAAAATCTGAAACCAACTCAGTTAATCTTAGGCATAAAATAACCGACACTAAAGAACTGCACATCCATAAATCAATAGAGGCTAACCTCTGATTTATTTCTTTTTGGGTCATGTGTTCCACTTTCAGCATAAAAGCAGATAAAAGTAACTATAATTAAAATGTCTATTTCCTTCACTCCTGTTTGTGTTAACATTCATGCTATTGAATACATCCCTTTCATAATGCTGTATTTTTTTTTCAGCATGCTACAGTTATTGCTTCATTAAAAATACCCCTGTGGTATTAACTGTATAATAAATTACAATTCAAAATGAAGTAACAGCCATTTCATCCATGAGAGAGAATAATGAAGCCATAATAATAAAAAAAAAAACCAACAAAAAAAAGTTTAGCAATATGATAATGTAGCATGAGTTTTTTATAGACTCCATGTAAAATGTAAAATCTATACATTTTTATATGGTGTAAAATTGTAAGAAGTAGTAATGAAGGGGATGGGGAGAGGGGAAAAAAGCATTAGTGGGCTGGTTTAATCCTGAAATTGTTGGCTTACCAATTTCTTTTTAGAATCTGAAAAAAAAGTTTATGTATGTTAAGCGTAAGAAATTATTTGTTTGTGGTTTATCTTATCTGGTGAGGTTGCATTTGGAGTACTGTGNAGTACCTCTCTGATGTGAAGTACTAAATATAAAAATGCCTGAAATAAACACAAACTTCCCAATTCAAACTACAAAGATGTATTTTATAAAGCTGGATATGAAAGAATGAGGAAATTGCAGTTACTCATTTTCAGACTTAGAATTCAACTGCGTGGGTGAAGTATATTATAGAAAACTAAACTGAACTACCAAGTAATAAAACAGAAGTAGATTTAAAAAACCATGAAATTACATTCCTTGCCCAAAACCAAGTATTACACTTTGAAAAAAAAAACAAAAACAAAACTCTGATAAGCATTATGTGCAGTCACTGCATCAGGAGAAAAGTATCCCCTATCTCAACTATTCAGAAAAATTATACTGAAAGTGGCTACCAAAACAGGCAAAATGTTCTGGGCCCCTCAATTTAAGAAAGATGTTAAAGGGCTTCAACATGTCCAGAGAAGGGCACCAAGGCTGGTGAGGGGGCTGGAGCACAGCCCTGTGAGGAGCGGCTGAGGGAGCTGGGGGTGTGCAGCCTGGAGGAGGCTCAGGGCAGACCTCATTGCTCTCTACAATTACCTGAAAGGAGGCTGTAGCCAGGTCGGGGTTGGTCTCTTCTTCCAGGCATCCTGGGACAGAACAATAGGACACAGTCTCAAGCGGTCCTGTGCCAGGACAGGTTCAGGCTGAATGTTAGGAAGTTCTTCACAGCAAGAGGGATTGGCATTTGAATGGGCTGCCCAGGGAGGGGGTGGAGTCACCATTCCTGGAGGTGTTTAAAAGGAGGCTGAATGAGGCACTTAGTGCCATGGTTTAGTTAATTAGAAGATGTTAGGTGATAGGTTGGACTCTATCATCTCAAAGGTCTTTTCCAACCTGGTTAATTCTGTGATACTGATTCATTATTGCCTGGCTCCAGACTGGGACCTTTTGAAGAAGTGTGCCATCATTCAGAATGAAACATTAAATAAAGGGGGTATCATTTCAGTCTCTACAAACCAGAAAGTTTCCAAATATAACTACATTCTTCAGTACTGCAGGCATCTGTAGACTTAACATTTCAGCACTAATGTTTCAGCCTGAGGTGGTCTGATGTCTTTGGTTTTATTCTCTTCTCAGCTTCTTCCTGCTCACACACCTGTATGCTTGTTTATGGGATTACATGATGCAATTTAAGAAGTACAGCAAGAGATCAGTAACTTTAAAACTATACCATTCATAACCCTAACAGTGCTGGTTTTTTTTTCACAGAAATGCAGTTGGCTGGACTGTACAATTCTCTCCATACTTCAGCTGATTGCTCCTTTACTTAAAAATTACTGATGAACATTTTAAATACAGAAAAACTCGATGAATATTTCAAATACACAAGCACGAAGCTGTGCTTATCTGTACAAGTCCACACTTTATGGAATCAGTTTCACCATACAGTATTAAACACACAATAATTTCCTAGCAAGGCACTGCCATTGAATTACACCTTTTTCCAAGGAATAATAGGTAAAAAAAGAGTGATGGAGTGATGGACTGGCCTACCACACGAGCATTTTACTCTTCTGATGAGATGGTAGGAGGTTTTGCTTATTCTTTGTATTGAGTGACAGAAGGCAGCACCAACAGTGCACCAAGGACACTGAGATGACCCAGGTTCTTCATCAATACATATTGGTCTCCAGTACAAATGAGAAATACAAAGATGTGAAATATAGTATGGGAATATAACTTTATTGTGTTAACCTGCATATGTATTGGTACAGCTGTTCTGTGAATGCTTCTGAGGAAAATTTTTCCATAACTCTGGCTCTCCCAGCTGCTCCCATTGTGTCCTTCAAGAGAGGATCCCTCACAATTTTTTCCATGGCCTCTGAGAATTGTGTTGGCAGAGGATCACACAGAAATCCTGTAACATTATGCAAGATTGATTCTAAAGGACCACCTGAATTAACTGCTATAACTGGACATCTCATATACATTGCCTCCAGAGGAACAATACCAAAATGTTCATTGCTCGGTGTATAAAGCACACATACAGAGTTACTAAAAAGAGAGACTTTCTGTTCGTCTGAGAATGACCTCAGAAAAGTGACGTGGTCATTAACACCAAGCTTGGCTGCAAGCCCTCTCAGCTCTTCATAGTGCTCCACGTTTTCCAGAACTCGTTTATCATAACCACCTGCCATAACTAGGTGAACCTCACTCCACTCATGAGAATCAAGTCTTCCTCGGAGCTCATGCAAAGCTTCAAGAGCCAACGCCAGATTCTTTTTTCTCTCATATCTATTAATGGACAGAAACAAGAACTTCTTTTTTGGTATCAGGTCAGCTATGTCTGCAGGAGCTATTGTTTCAAAGCTACTGATGTTGAGCGACGGGTAGAGGACATCTGGGTTTATGTGAGATAAGGACTTAAATGTGTCCTTGAACACGCTGGCGGTGAACTTGCTGTTCACAACAATACAGTCTGCCATGCCAGTCGTGTACTCTTCCAGCCAGTCAAGCGGTAGTCTGTAGATGCGCTTCAGGAGAGATTCTCTCTTGGTCAGAAGCTGATCGGGAAAGTGACAGTAAAACAAAACCTTCTTACGAGTTCTGGCCAGTCTAAGTACAGGGATGCAAGCGGACACCTAGTGCAGTAAGGAGAAGCAAGATAAAAGGAGATACTCGTTATTTGTGTTGGGTGTTGGAGCCACTGGCACATACACGTGAACACAAAGCCATACCCTGAGGTCCAGTCCTTGTCAAGCCCTTTCTGTTCCAAAAGTGCATCAACTTGGACTCCTTAGTCCAGGACCTCTTGCTGTGGCTCTATATTTCCTCTCTCATCTCAGCCTGTGAGACCATCAAGACCTGCTCCCCATTCTCCACATGATCACAGAGTGTTTTGCATCAGACATTTAAAGGTCATCTAGTCCAAATCCCCTTTAGTGAGCAGGGACATCTTCAACTAGATCAGGTTGCTCAGAGCCCCACCCAACCTGACCTTGAATGCTTCCTGGGATGGGGCTTCTGTCACTTCTCTAGGCAACCCGTGCCACTGCCTCATCACTCTCATGGTAAAAAACTTCCTTCTACCTAGTTTAAACCTCCTGTCTTTTAGTTTTGTTATCTGAAAGGCTGGGTTGCTTACCCAGTGTGCACCAGTCAATAGTGACATAGAGTGAAGGTATTTTATTTATTCCAGTTCTGCACAGGAAAGGGTGCTAGGTAGTAGTTCCACAAAAATTAGCCCACCATTCAAACATGGCACTTTATATACAGTGCAAATAACATACACCTTATTTATGACTGGTTGTATGATTTCACTTCACATAAATCATTGTATGTATGCTCTATCTATAACTATTACATTATACTAAGATGGTCCTACATTTACATATACATTTTCCTTCTAGAAGTGTATTTTTTGGTATTAAAATCACCACAGGTTATGTAGGGGACACCTCGATGGTTTGATTTCTGTCCAAATTCATCTCTGGTTTATGTCCAGAAGCCATAATGCTGCATTATCATAGCACAATTTTGGTTGGATCAGGCCTTTAAAACCATTAAGTCCAACCATTATCTAACTACCAAGTCTAGTGCTAAACCATGTCCCTTAATACCACATCTATGCATCTTTACATCACCTCCAGCAATGACTATTCAACCACCTTACTTATAAAAGCTGACAGAATCTTACTGTCTTTAGATACTGCTCTTAATTACTGTGTCTTGTTTCTGGTTATTTTAACCTTCGAGGTCGTGCAGTCCTTTAGTCTTAAAGGTCTTCCATTCTTGTTATCCTGGCTTCAGACTAGTTTATTACAAGCCTCTTCAGCCTGAAGTTTTCAGCTCTATTCTTCCAACCGTTCTGCCAAGTCCCACCACCAGGGGATAGCAGGGAGGGGAGCCCGCGGCAGTGCCTTCCTCTCCCTCCACCTGTCCCGCATCCCAGGAAGTATCTCTGCCTCCCCTCGCCCCGCACCTGGTCGCAGACGAAGGCGTCAACCCGCTGGCCGCTGAGCAGCAGGATGTACAGGGCCACGAAGACCATGCGCAAGGCGGCGCACAGGGCGTGCCCGCGGCCCCACAGGCTGCGCGGCAGCCACCCGCCGGCCTGCTGCACCGACAGCCCTCGCGTCTCCGCGAAGCACCGCGCCGCGTCATAGTGCGCCGTCCAGATCTGCACCCGGCAGCCCCGCGCCTGCAGCGCCAGCGCCGCGTCCACCACCAGCCGCTCCGCCCCGCCCAGCCCCAGGTCCGGGTGAAGGAACAGCACGGACGGGCCCTCCCCGGCCACCTCCTCCTCCGCCTCCATAGCTCCTGCGAGCGGGCCGAGCCCCCGCCACGTACCGGGCAGCAATGCGCATGCGGAGCCCGACCGCCACGGCAGGACACGTCAGCCTTCCTCCCGGCCCTTCCCTTTCGCCCTCCCACCGGGTGGCCAGGCACTGCCCGGCACCTCGTCTCGCGTGTGCCCTGCTCTCCCAGTCCGGCCTGGCAGCTGGCGAGGGAGCGGGCGCGCCTGAGGCGTCGCACGGAGCGGGTTCGCTCGGGAAGCGGCGCTGAGAGACGGGAGGAGGGAAAGGAGACCGATGCTGCTCAGGCACCATCTCGGGCAGCCGCGGGCCCCCGGGAGGCGCGGCTTAGGGGCGGGGCCTTCCGAGAGCAGGACGTGGACGGAGCGGCTGTGCGGGAGCGTGCGTGAGGCTGAGTTAGTGCTGTCGTCATGGTGAGGCTCTGTGTGAGGTGGTCCCTTTTCTTCGCCTGTGTCCGCCGCCTCTCACCCCTTCTCGGTTGTCTCTTCTTTCCCTAGCCTGGGCCTAACCCTAGCGCCACCAGCGTCGGCTCCTCCGGCCGCTCTCCCAGCAAGGCCGTGGCTCCCCGCGCCGCGGGCTCCACTGTCCGACAGCGGTAGGTGCCTGCGGCGGCTTCGTGGTCGGGACAACTCTTTCCTTCTTGTCTTTCTACCTTTTGTACAGAAATGACGTTGGCTAGGGCAGCGAGTGCCCCTCTGTACTAGGCACTGGTGAGGCCACGTCTCAAGTACTCATCTTACACGTTCACAGGTTGCACGTTTTGGGCATTGAGATGCTCGAGCATACCCAGAGAGGGGCTGGTGGAAGGTCTGGAGAACAGGTCTTACGAGGGGCAGTTGAGGGGACTGAGGTTGTTTAGCTTGGAGAAAAGGGGGCTCTACAACTACTGGAAAGTGGAGTGGGGATCGGTCTCCCAGATAATAAGCAGAGGATAAGGAAATGGCTCCAAGTTGCACCAGAAGAGGTTTAGGTTGGACGTTAGGAAAAAGTACTTAATTGAAAGAGTTCTCAAGCATTGGAACAAGCTGCTCAGGGAAGCAGTAGAGTCATCATCCCTGGAGATATTTAAAAGACATGTAGGTGTGGCATTTAGTAACATGGTTTAGTGGTGGGCAAGGCTGTCCTGGGTTAATGGTTGTACAGGATCTTAAGGGTCTCTTCCAACCAAAACGATTCTATGATTCTACAGTTCTGCTTGGTGTCTGGGCAGCTCCAGCATGAGGGTGCAGAAGGATGGAGCAAACAGGCTGAGCTATGTGCTTCTGTGAAGTGTGTGCACAGAGCTCCTATGTGTCTAACTCATAGTTCTTTTGTGCACCTGGCTATTGCTCTAGGTGGTAGCGTGCCAACCATTATCAGGCTGATGCAGATGTCTTCAGCAGAGTCACTTGGGGTGCTTAGTGATGGAAGCTGACCAACTGATTACGTATTTTGGTTGTTGTTTCAATTTGTTATCCCCTAAAGGAAGAATGCCAGCTGTGGGACAAGAAGTGCAGGCCGCGCCACTTCCACAGGTACTGGTGGGATGTGGAGATTCTACACTGAGGACTCTCCAGGACTCAAAGTGTAAGTTGGATGTATGGATAGTGGCCAGCATGGGGTCTGTATGTTTCACCTGTTACGTAATCTTTCAGTCTTTGGAGTGAGAGATCAGTGTTCTGGTATGGATTGGAAAACTTGATGAATTGATGGCTGCTTGGATATATTTGGGATGAGAAATTTTTAAGAATCCATAAACCTAGAGAGGTAATTTTTAAAGCTAGAGTGGCTTAAAAAAAGGTAGATGCAAGTTCTGTTTTGTGACTGCCTAGACCTACCTTAAGTGATGTTTGAAGTCTGAAAGGAACTCCTTTGAAGCGTATCAAGATTACTTGTTACAGTGAATGTAGGCATCTGTGCATGTTTCTATTCTCTTTAAATTACCTATTGTTTTTTTCTTCTTTATTAATGGCTATGTTGTGATCCTGTGCCTCCCCCTTGAAAACATAGTATAACTGGTATGCCATGTGCTTGCAGAACTAAAACACAGAAGATAAATTATTTAAGCTAAGTTTGCAAAGCAAATAACATCTCAGTATGTTTTGTGTATCTTTGTTTCAACAAAGTTGTAGTCAAATATCTAGTGGTAGTTCCATAAGCTGTAAAGAGAGCCTAAGTTTTGCTTTTTGACCATCTGATAGAGTCATCCAGATCAGTTTCTCAGACAGGCTTTGCAGCCCAATACTTGGGTAACAAAGGTAAAAGGCATATTTCAGCTGATGGGTGTGTGCTAAGTCATACCCTGAGTGGGAGCTTCTGCTGCTTGTAGTGTTCTGCTTCATGGCCTCTTGTTCTTAGTGGGTCGAAGAGGCTCAAAATACTCAGGGATGTCTCTACTGCTTTTTTTTTTTTTTCCCCTAGAATCCATCAATATTTTATTTGGGAGCCCTTTAAGAGGACCGCTGCTGCCTGTACTAACAGAACATTTGGAAAAGGGCTAGTGATAGTCTAGTTAGTGATTGTTCCATGAGTAATCTTCTGCTGAAATTCTCTTAACATGTTCTCATTTTCATATGCAGTTGGCACTTTAAAAAGCAAAAACTATAGAGCAAACCATCAAAGCAGTTGTGCTCTGTTACTGCAGGTCTTGCTTATCCATTCTGAATCTAGAGAGGAGACAAAGCAAAGAAAAAGACAATGAGCAACAGTAGTGTTCTAGAGCAAATCTATGCAGACAGGCAAGGCAACTATATTTTGTTTAGTTTGCTAAAGCTCATAAAGCCAAACTGAGGGGAAAAAACCCAGAAGTGTTCTAAGATTATTTAAATTTATTTAAATAATTTATTTGTACAGACTCTCAAAGCAGCTTTACCAGTTTCACTAAGTTTCCTTGTGAATCCTTTGGTTTCACATTTGGTAGCATGGCATCTTTGTTCTTCTGTTTTCCAGTCCAAGCAGATCAGCAGTAACTATGGCAGTGGTTCTCAGTTGTTAGGTTTTGGAACACTGGGAGGTTGTGGGGTTTTTTTTTTTGCAAGCTACCATGATTAGCTGTGTGGTCAGGCTTTCAATAGAAGCAAACCTTTAAAAGTGAGTTGGTTTTACAGATCACCTGCACCCTATAAGTAACGTTTTTTCTGAGCAATGGCTTGGGAGCAGCTTTCTGGCTTACAGTTTTCAATGCTTTTTTCTATGTGTGTTTTTTCTACAGCAACCAATTGCTATGATCTCTGTCCTATTCAGTAGGCTTGAAAATAAAAATGAGATTTAGAGAAGTTGTGAGTAATAGAGGGGCTGCCTCAGTAAAGCGCTTCCACCAAAGTTATTCCTAAAAATGGTTGTAATCATTACTACTGCATAAAGCAGTGTGAAAGCTTAGCCTGTTGTTTTTTGGAGTGCTTTCTCATGTTGTTTAAAATACAAGCTCTTAAAATTACTAGGAAGAAATTCCTGGAACCAGCTTAATTTATGCTAGCTGTGGCCAGGAGAATTCTGCTCTAGATCAAAAGTGCTATATTTTATAATGTGCCTAAGTATACCTCTGATGCCTTTGATATTTCCTATCTGTACTTAACATCAGAAATGATAAATCTGTTGAATAAGCAAGTTTGGTTTGCCTCAGGGAAGTACATTTATCTGTAATACAGGATGCTACAAAGTATGTATGTCTTCAAAAACATACTAAAAGAAGCAAGCTGTGGGGGATCTGGTTGTGAGTGCAATATGAGGTTTTTCTCTGTAAAACTCAGATTGAGCATTGTATTCTTTGAGAAGACAAAACCCAAACTTGTTGCTCTTTTTGTGGCACTTTGTACCTGTATCTTGTCTTGAGTTTTCTGTCTTAAATAGCTATGGGTGGTGTTTCTTGTGGAGATATGATAGAGAATCAAATTGGGCTTGTGGTATAATATGCAGCCTTATGAAAGACACAGCACTAAATCTTTAGAGGTGCCTGAATCATTTTACTCATTTATTTATTTAAGCTGTGTGGTAGGCTGGGAAGAGTCAGGTGTGTGGAGGAGACCTGCCTTTGGGATGGGAGGAAATGAGATGCATGTGTCACTGTTGGAAAGCTGATTATTCTGTAGGGGGATCAATGTCTTCTGCATGTTAGAAAAATACACCAAACATACAAACAGTCCTCCCCTTTTTTATTTCCTTGTTGCTCTGTTCTGATTACTGTTGCTCCTCTCTTCCTGTGTGCCTTTCCCAGGGAGTAGTTTATAGAGTGTAACTTATGTTATTACTACTGCTAAAGGCTCAAGTGGGTTAAATAGGAGTTCAGATGCAGTGTAGTGGCTTTGTGCACTTAATAACATTAAAATTGATGTTACGTGGGATGCCAAATATGTATAAAACACTGGAAATTGACAAGTATGTTTTGTTGTTTAGTGGAAGGTATCCCTTGCTAGCTAGGGATAGTTGCTGTGTGTCTTCTTGAATTTTGTACATTTTGTCATTGCTTTATTTGCTAAATGCACTATGTCTACATTCAGGGTTCTCCATACCCAAATAAATCTAAGTATGCCAGCTAAAAATTGAATTTTAAAGATTAATGTAAGATTACAGTTATGAACATTAGAAGTACGTGGACCATGATCTCATAGCAAAATGTTAGTAAGTTATTTCAGTCTGTTTGCAGTGTCTGTTTTATGTTGTGTTCAAGTAATGTTTATTTGCTTATAAACAGTAAGCTGGAGGATAATCTGTGCTGAATAGTGGAGTTCATGGTGTTCCTCCCAAAAAAAGAAACGAGATTGTGTGAAGTGAGTGGTATGAAGGAGTGTTGAGTGTGTGTGTCTGTGTGTGTAATAGTGGGTGTAATTGTTGTGTCTCAGAACAGTGTGAAAGAAGTGATTTAGTCTCTCAGCTGGCACCCTAAGATTAAACTGTTTCTGAAAAGCATAGCTCTGCAAATTCTAAACAATGTATAAAAGTGAAAAGGGAGGGAGGGAATGTTAAGACATTTGTTAATTTGTACCTTTTTAAGTAATGATTTAATGATGGAGTTGACTTTGACATTGTGTGTATATTTCCTAAGAAAATGAAGTCCCCAACTCTTACTGACTGCTGCTGTTATTTTCAAATTGAATAAAGCCTCTGGAGAAAAAGACCCAAACACAGCCAATGTGAATTTTATGCCAAAATTTTAGGAGCCGCTAGAGGACTCTGTTGTTTTTTGTATCTGACTATGTCTCTGCTTGGATGGTTGTCTGAGTAGTAAATGCAGATGATGATTTTCCAGAGATTGTTTTCACAATGATGGGTGATAATGAACCATTAACAACTTTTTAAAATAAATTGGGGAGGAGGAGAATGTTGTTATACGATGCTTTATAGTTGCATAACATTTAGGGTCTGTAAAACTGTATCTTTTAAAACAGGAGGGGTGCCAGCAGGTCTTAATAGAAGTGGCTGTCTCAATTCTGTGTACTTTAAGAGATTTCTGTGGGAATGGAATAATTGTACAATTTCTTACTGGTCAGTGAACTCACTCGGCTGGTAATGATAGCCTTTGGAGGAAGCAGACTTTTTTTTTAATGTTAATACATTTTTTCCTTTGTTTTTAGTGGGCCTGTTCCAGTTTTGGTCATGAGTCTTCTTTTTATTGCTTCTGTGTTTATGCTGCACATCTGGGGTAAATACACTCGTTCATAGACTCATCAGAAAACTTAAAGCATACATCTTGGACCAAATATATGGTGGATCATGTTTGTACTTGGACAGAGGTTGTGGAAGCTTCCTATCACCTGTTGAAGTCCTGTCAACTTTGGCTCTAATATCAAATGCATTTCTCAATTTGCTGAGAAATTTGGACAGGTTTAAAGCGTATCATGGGTCATCTTATGTTTGTTTCTATACAATTAGAATACAGATATTGCAATAAAAATTGTATATGGAATCAGAAACAGTCTTAACTGTATTTTTTTCCTTCTATTTCAATGTATTACATTGTTTTCATATTTACTCAAAAATATGGTTGTGTGGCATTTGACAGTTCAAGCCAGATTCTTCTATACTGTACATTGGTGTATAATTTTATGCCAGAAGATTTTTTTTTCTTTTTTTGTGAGTGAGAGAGAAAATCAGATATGTAAACATGCATAAGTAACAAACATTAGTTGAAATAAATCTGAGGTACACTACCTGAACTGGTCATGTTCATTTTCATCTCCAGAAAAAAAGCTGGATTTATTTTGTAAATGCAAGTTAAACTTTACCCAGTGCTTATTATAGATAGAATTGTATAAGTATACTTGTGTTTAGTTTGTTTTTTTTTTCCCTAGCTGCACATGAGGAACAGCATGAGCTGGTACCTAGCTGATTTTGAAAAGAGTGACTGTGTGGCTGTCAGGGACACATTTCCTCTGCAGGTCCACGCTCTCTCAAGGAGACTTAGGGAGCAAAGAGAAATGGGAGGACTTGAAAAGTAGTGGCTGCATTAAAAACAAACAGGACATTCAAAGAGGCATACAGCAAAGTGGCTCTTCAGATAATAATAATTCAGATAATTCATTCTGGCTGCTGTTATTTTCCTTCTGAGCAGTTTTCCCTTCTCTTTTTAAAAGTACATATGTATTGGTGCAGTGAAGGTTTCAGTTGTTTCTCACTGCTGATGTGATCTTGGGATTCAGAAAACTGAATTTGCCCTTTCCATACAGTTGGATAAAATTAATGTAGCCTGTTCTGATTCCTTTCTGAATATCAGCTTATGGAAGAGCAATATTCATGATTAAGCATCCTCTCATGCACCACCTTCCTTTAAGGCAGTTCTTAGACCAGCATTACATCAGCAAAAAACAAAAACAAGGATAAGGAATGTGATCTTGGGGCTGTAGGAATTGCTTTGAGCCGTGTCTATACCATAGTACCTAGTGTAAATGTGGAGGGAGGGAGAAGACTTGGAAGAGAAACTGAGAATTATCATGGTAGGAGGGTTATGTTTTCAGAGGATTGAAAGTTGAATGAAATTCTGGTGACTCAAAGGCAGTGGTGTGGCAGAATAAACTGAAGTGATGGAAACAGCCAAATAAATGATGTATCAAAGGGAAAAGGATCCACAAATGACTTAAGTGAAAACAAACAGGAGGATTAGCCTGCCACTTGAAAGAGACAAGGATCTCTTAAATGCTTTGCCTAGCAAGATTTCAAAGAAAGTGAAATCTGCAGCCAGAGATTTTATTTTAAGGTGAGAAAGATAATGCTAAGAAAAGACCAAATTCAGGTCATTTGTTCTACTGACCATGTGGGCAGACCATGCTGATGACTTCATTGCCTTCCTTTTGGAAGTACCAAAAATAATGTACTCAAATGAATGATGGATAAAAATATAATCTGCATAGGTGGCCTCTTCTTTACTTGGATGATACAGTTTTTTAACACTGCAGGAAACAATTTTGTTCTAAATGCTTCTGGTCCCTAAAAGCTGTTTTGCCACATCAACTAACTCCACTTAAAGCCTTCAGTAATTTTTCTTGACTGGTATCTTAGAATCATAGAATGGTAAGGTTGGAAGGGACCTCAAGGATCATCTAGTTCCAACCTAGGGGACCCCTCCCACTAGTACAGGTCACTCAAGGCCTCCTCCAACCTGGCATTCAACACCTCCAGGGTGGGAGCAGCCACAACCTCCCTGGGCAACCTGTGCCAGTGTCTCACCACCCTCACTGTAAAGAACTTCCTCCTGACATCTAGGCTAAATTTTCCCTCTGCCAGTTCAAACCCATTGCCCCTTGTCCTGTCATTGCAAGCCCTTGTCAATAGTCCCTCCCCGCCCTTCCTGTAGGCCTCCTTCAGATCCTGGAAGGCTACTTTATGGTCTCCTGGAAGCCTTCTCTTCGTACTTCTAAAGACCATGATCACTGCGAACTCAGAAAAAGAGGTTGTGGGGCAAGGCTCACTGCTGTACGAATTGCATTTAATTCAGCTAAGTATAAAAGCTTTGACTTTTTTGACTGTCCTTGATGAAATATTTTGGTTTTTAGAATGACCCACGTTGTAGATTTTTGCATACACTGACAAAGAATCTTTTACTGTTCTGCTGGTGAGATGTTACGAGAAGAATCTAAAGCAATGTTGCCTTAAATTCACAAGATTGACTGGTAAGTAATGTTCCTCCTGTCTTACATAAAAGTACTGTGCAATTAGAGTACAATATATGCTGTAATCCTTGGAGGACAACATATGTGTTCCTCACCTCAGCAACCCATCTGTGAGGAGAAAAAACCTAACAGCCTGATACAAACTGCTGAGAAGTTTGCAGAGGATGAAGCTGTTATAATTGAGCATGAATCTGAACCTAATGTCGTTTTAGGGCTTGGCAGACCCAGCTTTTTCATTTGGTTCTAGTGTTGTTTCCATGCTCCTTGCTGAAAAGTTGAGGGGTTTTTTTTTGCTTCTTTATTTGTTTGGTTTGTTGTTTAAACCTCCTTTTATGACATTTGGGCATGATTTAGAACAAAACAGACAAGCAAACAAAAATGTTACAGAAGGTTGAAAACTCACGCCTAGAGGAACTCACAGTGGTGGATTGTAGAATGAGAGCCTTTCCTCTGTTCCAGCAGGTGAAATGAAACTCCCTGCTGTCTGCATGCAAAAGCACCTAATGATAGAATTGCCTTTGAGTGAGAGTTTGTGGAGTGAGATTATCACAGAATAACAGAATGTTAGGGGTTGGAAGAGGCCTCAAAAGATCATCCAGGCCAGAGCAGGATCCCCTAGAGTAGGTCACACAGGAACGCAGCCAGGCGGGTTTTGAATATCTCCAGAGAGTGGAACCTCCTATGCTCCAGCTTACACCTGCTGCCCCTTGTCCTGTCATTGGACATCACTGAGAAGAGCCTTACCTCCCTGTTTTGAACAGAGAAAGAACCTCACAACACCAGGGGGAAGAAGAAAAATGAGGTTTTCTGGTTTTTTTGCTAGTCCTGATTCCATGAATATTTTCCACATCTATGAAATACCATACCATAATGTTGGGAAATAGACCTCTAGCTTGTGCCTGTGGGGTGGGCTTTGCCCAAATACCAGAGGTAGGTGAGTAGAGTGCAGGTCTTTAGGGGTGACCATGCACGGAAGTGTGGCTTTGGATAGGTGTGTTGGCAACCCTGTGGTATGGAGGGAGGAGGAAGACAAATGACATGAGCAGAAATCACTGCCTCACCTCCTCCATGCCCCATTGATAGTAGCAATGTCTTTTGTTTGTTTTTGGTGTCAGCAGACTACAGGAAGTGTATCCAGCTCACCCCAAGGACAAATCCACATAGTTCCATTTCATAAGCTTAGCACTAGTATTAGCATTTTAACTTTTTAATTATCTGGTTTAACACATATGTGCATTTGTATGGCATTGGGGATTTTGAGAGACTAGTCAATTCTGTAAGTAAGAACATTTTTTTTTTTACCTCTGCCAGCAAGCAGAGAAAATTGTGAGCATTGCTGCAGAGCAGGTCAAAACCTGCTGTGTTAAATAAGCTTAAGTACTGCATTCAGTGAAGCTGGTGTTGCAGCACTGTGGCCTCTTCTTTACCTCAGTCCCTTGCAGCCTTTCTGTTGCAGCTGTTCCCTCAGGCTGTAAAAGAATGGGGTTCCAGCATAGTTTTATGCTTTGGAGCAATAGATTTTGAGACTCAAATGGAGCAACAGCTCTAAGTTATGGTGCATTGAACCAGATCTGCTTGAAGTGCTCTATGACTCACTTCTTGACCTCCAAGGTCTGCCAGATAGGCAATAAAATAAGTTCAAAATCAGTTTTAGTGAAACTAGGCAGTCTTCAGAAGTGACTTGTCAGGAAAATAAGAGATATTTTCAAGGGTATAAATGCAGACTGCAAGTTGGTTTTTTGGGTTTTTTTTAATCTTCTCCCACTGCTTTCAGCCTCTGGAACCTGCTTTTCTTCTGCATCAGAAATCAAAACCTCTTTAGCTAGATGTTTTAACCAGAGAAGCAGAGAAATCATGAAATCACAAAGTGTTTTGGGAAAATGGAGCAGTTCTGTCCACAAGGGTGACTCTGTATTTTCTTCCTTCAAGAAGTTGACTAAATCAACAGTTTGTTAACATCTTGATGAAGGTTTTCAAATTCAGTAGCCTCAGCTAGTCATGCCTTTACTATGTTCTCAAGACACAGCCATGAAAAGATAGAAAGTAGTTTGCTGAAACTTAACAATATGTGGCACAATGAAACTGAGCCACATCTTTCCTGAGAACATGTACAACAAAATAAACAACAAAGTTAGAATTAATGAACTTTTTGAAAAGTAATCTATGAATAAAAGTAATTAATTTTTTTATTTTTTAAATCAATGTGCTTAACTTTCTATGATCTAAAAAAATGTTATTTAAAACAGCCTATTTAAAAAAAAAAATTAGTTTTGATCACAATTAAAATGAAAAACAATTGCCAAATATCACCATTTTCCATGAACTGGAAATTCAGATTGGAACCAGCATTTACCACTAGGGAGCTATGACAATGTGAGATAGTATTAGAAATACAGGTTCAGGATGTAGTGAAATGGAGTTTGGAAGGGACTCCTGGGATGTTGGTGGTCCAGCCCCTTGCTCACAGCAGGGCAAGTGTCAAAGCTCAATCAGGTTATTGAGGACCTCATCCAATTGCATTTTGAAAATCTCTGAGGAGGGAGATTTCAGATTTTCTCTGGGTTTCTGCCTCTGTGCTTAACCACTCTCTGATGAAATTATTTTCTTATATCCAATTAGATGTTTCCTTGTTTGACTTTGCAGTGATTTCCTTTCATCCTGTTGCTACTGCATCTACTCTTTAACCAAAGATAGGTGGGGACAGCAGTTAGCATTTTCCTCAGCCCTCTTAGCTAAACAAACCTGATTGCTTCTCTCCCCAGTATGTCAGGTACTCCAGCACTGAGCTATCTAAATGGCCCTCTCCTAGACTCTCCAGTTTGTTACTGTTCTTTTGTACTGGAGACACAAAACTAGATGCAGTATTCCAAGTGAGTGTCAAGGAAAGGAGTATCTTTAGGATTACTTCCCTTGACATGCTCACGTGAGACCTTGACCTGAAGTGCTGTGTCCAGGTCTGGAGCCCTCAACGTGGTAAGGACATGGACTTGATGGAGCAAGTCCAGAGGAGGGCCATGAAAATGATCAGGGTTTGGAGCACCTCTGCTGTGAGGACAGGCTGAAGGAGCTGGGGTGGTTCAGCCTGGAGAGGGGAGACCTAGTAGCAGCCTTCCAGTACCTGAATGGTGCCCACAAGAAGGATGGAGAGAGACTGTTTACACAGGCCTGCAGTGATGGGATGAGAGGCAATGGCTTCAAACTAGAGAAGAGCAGGTTTAGATTGGATATTAGGAACAAGTTCTTTGCTATGAGAGTGGTGGAATACTGGAACAGGTTGCCTGGGGTATGGTTGGGGCCCCATCCCTGGAGATATTCAAGGTGAGGCTCAACAGGACTCTGAGCAACACGGTCTTGTTGAGGATGTCCCTGCTGACTGCAGGGAGGGTTGGTCTGGATGACCTTTGGAGGTCCCTTCCAGCCCAGATCATTCTATGATTCTATGTTGCTCCATCTGAGATTTGAGACTTAATATTTGTCTTTTCTGAACTTCAAGGGATTCTTACTGGCTCATTTTCCCATACTGCTCTCAGTTTGCAGTGCTATTCTCCAGACTAACTCCCACTTTGTGGAATTTGGTGTCCTCACAAACTTGCTGGAGATGCACTAATGAGACCACTTGGCTTCCTGTGTCACTGCAGCTTTACTATGAGCTGCTGTTGCTGTTTTTGAGCATGCTCACAGGCAAAATGGTAATTGTCTGGGCTCATGTGCAGGGCTGGTATGGAGAGAGTGAATTTCACAGAAGAGCAGACTCAAGCCCCACATTCTACTTTGCATGGAGGATGAATGAAAGCTCAGACAGGCTTGAGAGTGCCATCCCAAAATTCACTAGGCACTGTTCCCAGGCCTTCTGCTTGTTCATTTCTCACTCACCACCTGTGCATTCAGATCTATCTGCTGGCTCAGAAAGTGATTTATATAAAGTTTTTTCTTCTCAATAGCCTACACCATTTCTGTTATGTGGAGGTCTCACACATAACAGATGTGTGAGAGGAAGAAGATGACTACCATATGTGCTAGATGGTCAGAGCAACACACAAAAGTTAATTTCTGATACGTTTTCAGTCTAAAAACTGTACTTTTCTGAATTTCCTCTCAGCATTCCCAGTAATCCCAGTAGAAGGAAGAAAACCTGTAAATATGTAATCACCCTTTATTCTTTCTTCCCTTGAGCTAACTCTCTGAGCCATTTTGGCAGGCACATCTTCATCAATAAAAAACTGTTTACTCTCTAAGATTTCTCCCTAAAATGAGTTAAAACAACCACAATGCCAGTATGTGTGAGTTCAGGTGGTGTGTTTGGTGGACAGCTACTCTTCCCTTTGTATCCACTGATAAAGATTTTTAGATAACCCTGGCCCTGTCTCACATCCCTCCTGCCTGCTCTCTGGTTTAGGAGCCTCTGGCAGACTCATTGTTTGTTGTTATGAAAATCCTGGTTCTTTCTCTTGGGAGTGCTTGTCCATCCAGAGTCTCAGGGCTAGATGATCTGCTTTTTGTTCTCAAGTAGACAAGATGCTAAAAGCTTTGAGGAAGAAGCCTATTAATGTAATCCCAGGTAATTGCCAGTGCTGACCAGCCAGGTCCCACATAGTGGCTGAAATACAGGTGTTTTCCAGAGTTTGGGTCCAGATAGCTGGAAGTTTACACCTGGCTCCATTTTGCCAACATCAAAGTTCACTTTCCCTGCTCCTGCAGGCAATGCAACATAGAAGTGTTTTCTAAGCTGATCAAATTCCATAATCTAAGATACATGAACTTCCCCAGAGTTAAGCATCTCCCTGTGTAAAAAGACACCTTTTAGCAGCAAGGTTGTAGGTGTAGTCATGCCAGGCTTAGTAAAATCTGTAGCTGATTCACAAGCTGTGTAAATATGCCTGTACTTTAGAAAGATGGTACTGGAAGTGCATTGCCTTACCCATGAGCATCAGGTAATGAAAAGCTGGTATCTGAAAAAGCCATCTAATAACCGTGTTAGATGGAAAAGTGTTGTGAGACAATTACATTCATGCTCTAGAACCTGTACCCTCACCACCTACTGTAAGACACTGGCTCTCAGACAATGCTAAAGCTGGGAACAATGCTGCTATTGATAGTTTGTGGATCAGAGGACAAGGAGCCCAACACAGCATCCTCTTACTGCCTGTGTCTTTGTGAAGCACCCAGCTGTGAAAAAGCTGCAAAGGCAGCTTTAAGTGGTAGAGTGATGCCATAGCAGGTTCTGGCATTCCAGGTAATTTGATTGTTTTATTGTAAGCTGGCAAATGTATGGGGTCAAAGCAATGCTTTTACATGTAAAGTCTTCACTGTGCATCTAACATTGTCAGAGCCCAGGCTTGAAGGCATTGCTGTAATGCCCAATTAGCATGCCCATGCTAAATATTTCCAGCACCTGCCATGACAAAAGAGCTTTCATGGGGTGCTTCCCTTCTTGATTTTTCACTTCTCACCCTAGCTTAATGCTGCCAGATCACTCATTCAGAACTGAAAGCAAATTTAAAATAAAAACAGATCTATACTTTGTCTTGAAATAAGGTAGTACAGAAAACATACTACTGAGATACTGATTCCTAAGAACCACTGATACTCACTAGCTATTAGTAACAAGCAATAGCACCATGATTTCTTTGTTCTTCCTGTTTGCTGCCTTCAAGTTTTGATCAGACTAATCCCTGAACTTGTTTTCTGCTTTAAAACATGATAAGGCTTCTGCTTATCCCCTGGTATCTTGACTAGCTGCAGTTACTGCTTTGTAGGAGATATCTTTCATCTGTATCTCGAGTTCATGTGAGTGGCATAGTTACGAAATGAATGGATTTGGGTTGTGGTTGGTCATGCCACAGGCAGTGTCTCCCTTTGCTTGCTGAGAAGGGCAGTATTCACAGGTACTACTCCTTGTTCCTATGTGTGGGATAAAGTGATTTACACTTGAGCAAAGTCAGTGCTTTGCCCCTGCTTTCATTCCTGCACTGCATCAGTGCCACTCTGTGATGGTTTGGGAGTTACCTGCCCTCCACACAATGAAAAATCACCCAGACTAGACTTAGCTGGCTGGAAGTGAAGGACTGAAGCTCTATTTACAGCTTAGCACAATATACAAGCAGATACATACACAATAGACATGGTTAGTTACAGAAATACACAAGTTAAAGGTAATACAGAAACACAATTCCCCTCCCAGAAATCAGAGTCCCCAGGAGGGGCTCCCAACCACCCTTCCACCTTCTTTCCGCCCTTCTACATTATCCCAGGGTCTGCCTTATGTGCAAGGTGAGTTTGGAGGATGGGCCAGGGGGGTTAGAAGCAGAGTGATTAGTTGGGTTACACAGCAGAGAGGCCAGCAGACACAGCAGCTCCCAGAGAGAGACTCTCTGTTTTATCTGTCTTTGTGTCCTTATTCTTATACATCTCAGCAAGCCTATGAGTGAAGCAGACATCACCAGTGTTTGCTTTTCACAGACTATAATCTATTTTTTTTTTAATTAAAATATTCCAATTAGCCTCAAACCAGCACACACTCTCAGTTTTTTTCTATATGTGCCCACCACCTTTGTTAGTTGTCAGAAATCACTGCTTGAGTTTCTGCTGAGGGCATCTAGGGTCGTCCTACCTTTTCAAGGTACAGCTTGAGATGAAAGCATTGGGTGGGTTCCACCCTATCACATCTGCTTCTGAAACAGATCCCAAGCTATTAGGGAATGTATTCTCCTGTTGCCTTGATGAAGAAAGAGTAGTTATGTCTCGTGTCAGACTTGCTGCCTTGTGGTGAACTTTGTACATGCATTTCCCATGAGATGCAGGCCATCCTTGCATGCAAGCAGTGTGGAAATTGAAGAATTTTATCCTCTCCTCACAGCTACTCAGTGACACAGGCTGGGCTATCACAGACATGAAATCTTCAATTTTGCTCTTCCTTTGCAATGAATAAAAATGCTAAGGTTTGTTTCCTCAGTGGTGGCAAATTTGCAATTCAGGCATTTATTGTAGAGACTGACTGGTGAGTAATGAAATGGAGTCCCTTCCAATCTAGTCTGAATTGAACCTCTGATCTTAAAGAGAAAGGCTTCTATCATGGTCACTTGGCAGAGGTCTACTTCTGAACCAAAGACCTACATTTGTGAGAGCTTTTTCAGACTTGGAATTTGATTAGGCACTTCTGCTGTAGATCTCTCTGCTAAGGCCATGCTCAAGGAAAAGCTGCAGCCTTATAGCCCAGTGACTGTGGTGTTGCCATTTACTGTAAGAGGCTGCAGGCTTTGTCTAAGTTAACAGTGATGGCCTCTGGACCTGCTGTGATGCTTATGGACTTGGCCTGCTGCAGATTTCTTTGAGCTTGTTTACTTGTGATAGTCATTGCCTAATGACCAGGGAACTATTCCTTTGGGTTAGCTTTTGATCAGCTTTTTATAGCTGTGTGGTGTAACACCCATTGTTAATGTAGTTTTTGTAACTAAAAAATGTTAATTACTTATTTTTTAAAGTCTTTAAGATAGTTTATACACTGCTTAAGACAACACTACTGGATTTGATCTTCATGAGCTTGACCCAAATATAGTGAATACATAGCTTATAAGATGTCTCTAGTCTTGAGGTCTGTGGTAATGGGTTGGACTTGATGATCTTTGAGGTCTCTTCCAACCTTGCTATGCTGTGATACTGTGATACTGTGATGTTATTTGGGGATTTCTCAGTCATCATCCTTTGATACTAGGATCTGCTATCTTTAAAGAGAATCATAGAATGGTTAGGTTGGAAGTGACCTCAAAGATCACCTAGTTCCAACCCCCCTGCCATAGGCAGGGACATCTCCCACTAGAACAGGTCACTCAAAGTCTCATCCAGCTTAAATGCTTCTAGAATCAGTCTAGTTAGAGCTTGTGAGATACTGTGCTGTTGGGACTTCTCAGTTAGCAGGAGGAAAACCATCACGTTTACAGCTTATTTACTTTGTAACTGGCTACAGTGATTTTACATTTCAGAAGTGGTACTGAGAGAGCTTATCTTGAGAGGGAATCTGTGAAAGGGAAATGTCTGTGATGGTGTTTAAAGGAGGGCATCAAAGGTAGATGAAATGAAGCTGCTGCTGTGTTACTTTAAAAGACCAGAGAACAAACCATGCCAGTATTAAAAGGAAATGCTGTTAGCCCATAGGCTGTTTCCTGTGAGGCCAAAATCCCTACAATTCAAATTGCTCTTTGTGTGTGTGAAGGACAGATTTAGACCCACCAGGGAAAGAAAAGCTGTGAAGAAGAGGAGGAGGGCTAACAGCTTACTTCTTGGCTGTTAACATTGAATAATTAAACACTAACAGCCAAAAGGAAAGCTGTTGTTTTCCTAGTCCAAATACCCAGCCAGGAATAAAACATTAAGCAGCTATACAAATGATGTCTTTCATTTTCTTTTCATAAAACAAACCACTAAGTTAAACAACATGTACTTTTGATGCATGGAGTATAAGTGCATTTCATATAGCCAGAAGTGTCATTTCAGGAATTTGTGCTTTGCATGTCACAGCTAAACTGAACATCACTTAGTGTGCTGAGGTGTTTTTTTTTCCCCTTTAACATGGATTGTGCATCTAGAATACTAACCCTTTAAACCATGCTTACCTTATGGTAAAGAATCTCCAAAGGGCTTGTGTGTTCAAAATCTCAGCTGGTTGGTTTGGGTTTTTGGTGTCTTTTTTTCCCCACTAGCTATCTTATTTGGTCCATAAGTTTTAGTATTTAGTAATCCTGTTCCTGCTTCCAGAATGTGAATTGTTAGTCTGTGCTTTTTGTGATGGAGGGTCTGAAGGTGTCCTGGCCTCTGCTCCTTTTGTAGTCTTTTCACAACAGCTGAACTTCAAAGAAGTTCTCAACCTAATCTTACCAGCCAGGAGGATAAAACAGGTTGTTTCACTAGTAGAATCAAAGAATCATAGAATATCAGGGGCTGGAAGGGACCTTGAAAGATCATTTGGTCCAGCCCCCTGGCAGAGCAGGGTCACCTAGAGCAGATCACACTGGAACACATCCAGATGGTTCTTGAGCATCTCCAGAGAGGGAGACTCCACAACCTCCCTGGGCAGCTGGTTCCAGTGCTGTCACTCTCACAGTGGTTTTTATTGTGTGTGAAGCAAGGATTGTTAAACTTAGAGTGAAACAGAGACAGCACATTTATGATTTCAAATTACAACCCATACCCCTTCACACATTCTATACTGCAAGGAAACTCAGAGGAGAAAGAAAAAAAAAAGGTTATAAAAAAAGCCATACGAAGTGAAGGAGAGATGGCACTTTGAATCCAGGATGTCTGACAGAAGAAATAACCCCCAGAGCCAGAAAATTGTCATCAGGTAGCAATGATATCAGGCTCTTAGAGCTCCTTCCAGCTTTGGATCACAAGGCCCATCAGCAAAGCTCCCTGTACACAGCACCTCTTTGCAGTCAGTCATCAATCAAACAGCTCTGAAAATAAGGACCACATGTCATCAGATTTGTGGAATTCTTCCCTTCCTGTTTATGCAAGAACTGCCAGATCACTTCTGTTGCTGCAGCAGCTTTCTGTCCCTGGAGAGGCAGGTGATTTCTTTTGCTAGTGTCAGAGCAGATAAGTCCTTTGGATTCTGGTGCAAAACTTAAATGGACGCTGGGGACCTTGTAGGGAACACAAAGGTTAAAGCTCCTAAAGGCTGTTTATTCACTTCTGTAAAGCTCCTCTGCTGTATTGGATGGGGAGGGATAGAAGGATGGATCCAAAATACCATGTTTCCCTATGCAAAAGCCTTCATACTTGTTTGTATTGTTGGATTCAAGTGCTGGAACTGATAAATTGCTCTACAACTGTGCTGGAAACCCTGCTAACACTTTTGTGCTGAGGCTGATTGCTTGCCAGTGCTCAGGCCTGTGCCCACACCCCGTTCAGTTTACTTGGATAGGTGCAGCCAGAGGTTCCCGTGCCCATGTCATGCTGGGATAGGTACAGGACAAACCAGTCACGTTTTAGTGAATTGTGACCTGTTCATCCCTCCCTCCTTCTTAACCTACATCTTGTTATGAAGCAGAGCTCCGTCCTGGTAGTAACTGGCGCTGCATAGATAAGGACAAAGTTGTAATTTATATTAACATTTAAAAAACCAGCAGGACTTCTGCTGGCGGTTTTCCCAGCATACCATATGTCAACCTTCTCTGGTCAATGTAAAAACCACAATCAGCTGTTACAGGATTAGTGTTTTCACCTCAGCTATATCACCCCAGGCTTTGCTCTCTCGCTGACGCTACCCTGCCACCCTTTCCCGGTGACTTCAGGCTCCCTTTGTGTGACCTGTAGCTCCAGGCTGTTTCCATCGTGTGTTCTCACACAAGCCACCACGGGCTCACAAAGCACAGCCAGCACGTTCCCCAAAGCCAGGACTCCACTTGTTCCTACGTGTGCTTGGGGCTGGGCCCTCTTTCTCTGGAGCTGCTTGTCCAATCTTAAAATGTTGTTTTCAGAGGTTTGTTTGTGGACTTCTGGGTTTGTTTTGTTGATTGCCAGAGGAATATCCCTTTCCTCTTTGATACCTGTCTGTGTTTTCATTCTTGTACCCACAAGACAAATTTCTGAGGATTCTTCACCCTCTTGGCCCATGAGGACAACCTGATGCCTGTTCTTTGCTAATCTTTTCTCCATATGCTGAAGATGAAAGCTTTTGTGTATTTTTAATGTTCTCATATAGCATTAATTCTTTATATCCAGTATGAATTATTGGCAGATTAACAGCAATCTGGAAAAGCAGATGGTACTTTCCAGACCTCCCTCCTCCTTCCCTGTCATGGTTGAAAGGAAGCTAACATTAATGCAGCCCCAATCTTCAGTGAGAGCACAGACCTACTCAGTGTGTCAGGCTGCCAGGTCTTTACATGCAGCTTTATCTCCTGCATGTAGTTCCTATTTCTTCTAGATATAGAAAGAAGGAAACCTCCAGTATATATCAGTATTTTAATACTGTGACAAAATTTTATCAATGGTTACAGATGCAGATGTAAAGCCACCATACAACTACATCTCTGTGTAATCACATAAATATATATGGATGGCTCTGCATCTCCAGTCCTAAATACATGGATGAATGCTCACAGAAGTACAGGCAGATACATGTGCATATATCAGGTGTTTGTGTATATCACAGAATCATAGAATGGTAAGGTTGGAAGGGACCTCAAAGCTCATCCAGTTCCAACCCCCTGCCATAGGCAGGGACACCTCCCACTAGCACAGGTCACTCAAGACCTCATCCAACCTGGCCTTGAGCACCTCCAGGGAGGGAGCAGCCACAACCTCCCTGGGCAACCTGTGCCAGTGTCTCACCACCCTCACTGCAAACAACTTCCTCCTAACATCCAGTTTCAATCTCCCCTCTGCCAGTTCAAACCCATTGCCCCTTGTCCTGTCATTGCAAGACCTTGTCAATAGTCCCTCCCCAGCCTTCCTGTAGCCCCCTTCAGATACTGGAAGGCTACTCTAAGGTCTCCTGGAAGCCTTCTCTTCTCCAGGCTGCAGAGCCCCAACTCTTGTAGCCTGTCCTCATAGGAGAGCTGCTTCAGCCCTCTGATCATCTTCGTGGCCCTAAATATATACTTCCTAAATCAATTTGGCATCTACACTGAGGTGTTTCTCCATGGAAGCTCTGAAATTTAGATCTGATTGAATATTGTTAGAATGACAGATCCCCACCACCTACTGGTAAATCACAAACACCTCCCCTGGCTAGGAGTGTCACTTTCTCCTCTTGTATCACTTTCTCTGCACAATTGTATTACCTCCTCCATTTATGCTTGCATCATTTTTGTCACTTTTCCACTCTCTCTCTGCTGGAAAACTTTATTCAAAGATTTCATGTCAAGAAAATTCATCATTCTAATTCTACATGTACCTTTTTTCTGTAGTGCCACAGTTATCTGCAGTGGGCACAAACACGATGTGGTGGGTTGAGACACCCCCCCCAAGCTATTAGAATTTACTAGGCCAGCTCACACAGGTTGGAAGTAAGATAAAGCTATGTTTACAGCAAAGCTAAATTTACAAGCATGCATACACAATATATTTACAAGTATTTATAATTATATACAAATTAGAAATAATACAGAAATTCAAATTCCCTCCTGGACAAAGAAACTGCCCAGAAGGGGCTCAAAGCCACTCTCTCTCTCTCCTTCTCTTTTCCAGACAGAAAATAAAGCAACCAGCAAAGCTTACTTTGTTATCTGGAAATGTTAGCCAGGGTTAGTGGAAAGGTTAGAGAGTAGTGAATACATCCAACACTCAGGAGCGAAGGCAAAAGAGGACAAATTGTTTACATTTTGGCTTTTTATCCCTTTTAGCAAACCAGTGAATGATAAAGACTTCATCCTTATTATTCTTTTACAACCAAAGATGTAATTTCTCTCATTAGAATATTCCAGTTAGCCTTAAACCAGCACATTAGAACACAGGAAATTCTACCTAAATGTAAAGAAAAGCTTTTTTTTTCATTGAAGGTGACAGAGCACAGGAACAGACTGCCCAGAGAAGTTGTGGAATCTCCTTCTCTGGAGATGTTTCAAAATCCACCTGCACACATTCCTGTGCATCTTGATCTAGGCAAACCTGCTTTAGCAGGGGGATCTGTAGTAGGTGATACCCAGAAGCCCCCTCCAACCCCTACCATCCTATGCTTCTGTGATCTGTCCCTATTTTATATTCTTGTGACGAGTAAGAACTGTTCTGGATGTGCACCAATACACCTCAAGCTCACTCTTCAAACTTCTTCCAGGAAAACATTCATTTTTAACAATTCTTCCATTTCATAGGAGATAAGATTAGTATGAAAGTCACTGAAAACAGCAGAAATGGGTAGCAAATAATATGTGCACATGTATATGGGGGCCTACAGGAAGGCTGGGGAGGGACTCTTGACAAGGTCTTGTAATGACAAGGGGCAATGGGTTTGAACTGGCAGAGGGAAGATTGAAACTGGATGTTTGGAGGAAGTTGTTTGCAGTGAGGGTGGTGAGACACTGGCACAGGTTGCCCAGGGAGGTTGTGGCTGCTCCCTCCCTGGAGGTGTTCAAGGCCAGGTTGGAGGAGGCCTTGAGTGACCTGTGCTAGTGGGAGGTGTCCCTGCCTATGGCAGGGGGTTGGAACTAGATGGTCCTTGAGGTCCCTTCCAACCTTACCATTCTATGATTCCATATACACATGGCTACATGGTAGTTTGTCTGAGACATACAACCTGGTTTTGGCAGTTGCTTTCCCTTTGTCTTCAGCTGTCTATTTTTGACCATCTTTTTCTCAGCTACAATTAACAAAGTCAGTCACCAGAGTCTGTGAATTTTTTTCTTCTTTTTATCGTTTTATATACTGTTACCCTGTACTGTTACTTACTATGTGACCTGAAGGGTTTACATGGAAACCTTTTCAAGATAGAAAGGATCCCACAGCACTAAGAGTCAATGAAACTCGTGGTGCCCTCTTCAATTCTGCAGTTCTGCACCACTTACAATATTCATTTTTCAGGTTATTTAAAGAAGAGTGTTTAACTGTTTGGTCACAACTTCACCACCTTGAATGCCACCTTGTCAATGAACATAGCATCCATGAGGAGAATATCTTTGGTGGTAAGCACTGTAGGGAGAGAACATCAGCTGGGGCTCGATGGAATTTTGTAAGCATTGATGATGGTGGCTTCTATTTTCATGAAAACTGGTCAAATTTGTTCTTGGATATCAGTCACTTATAGAATCATCATAGAATCATAGAATGGTAAGGTTGGAAGGAGACCTCAAGGATCATCTAGTTCCACCCCCCTGCCATAGGCAGGGACACCTCCCACTAGAACAGGTCACTCAAGGCCTCATCCACCCTGGCCCTGAACCCCTCCAGAGAGGGAGCAGCCACAACCTCCCTGGGCAACCTGTGCCAGTGTCTCACCACCCTCACTGTAAAGGACTTCCTCCTGACATCCAGTCTAAATCTTCCCTCTGCCAGTTCAAACCCATTGCCCCTTGTCCTGTCATTGCAAGACCTTGTCAATAGTCCCTCCCCAGCCTTCCTGTAGCCCCCTTCAGATACAAGGTAAGGGCTTGTTGTGTTTTACTTTGGTTTCCTTTCTCTGTTTGTTTTGTTTGTGACATTTTGGATGTTTGGGAATTAACAAGTGTACTCCAGGCAAATCTTGAAAAATAACTCTCTTTTCCCCAGTCTGCCCAAATACCATCTCACTTAAGACCAAGCAGATTAATGTACAGTTTACCAAAAAAGGATTTGAAGCTTCGTGATGGAAAGCAAAATTTATTTATTACCACTGGCTTTTGGTGTCATTTCAGACTGTTTCATGCTCACCATATAAACATCTCCTTGCATTTACTCAGCTATGTACTTCTGCTCCAGAAGCAGCAGCATATGGTGTGAAAACCAGATGCCCCTGCCCACATAAAAGTTCTATACATTTGTTTGAATGTAGTCAGGAAACAGTCACGATCTTCTTCCCACTCTCCCAGGAGTCAGCTGAATGCAGCTGAGCCCCTCTTTAGCTCTCAGTGACTGCTGGTGTTGCCTAGGCTCTCCTGGAGGGCAGTGGGGATGGGCTTATCTCACAGGCATGTTTCACCATGCTCCTTTGAGCTTCCTGTTCAATGTCTCTATTGATGATCTCCACCAGGGGATTGAGTCCAGCATCAGTAAGTTTGCAGATGACACCAAGTTGGGAGCATGTGTCAATATGTTAGAGGGCAGGAGGGCTCTGCAGAGGGACCTGGACAGGCTAGACAGATGGGCACAGTCCAACGCCATGAGTTTGAACAAGGCCAAGTGCCAGGTTCTGCACTTTGGCCACAACAACCCCAAGCAGTGCTGCAGGCTGCGAACAGAGTGGCTGACCGCGGCCAGGCAGCGAGGGACCTGGGGGTACTGGTAGAGAGTAGCTGAACATGAGCCAGCAGTGTGCCCAGGTGGGCAGGAGAGCCAATGGCATCCTGGCCTGGATCAGGAACAGTGTGGCCAGCAGGACAAGGGAGGTTATTCTGCCCCCGTGCTCTGCTTTCAGAGGCCAAGTTTGCATCCTGTCTAAAACTTGCTTTTAATTACTCATTATAAACAGCATGCCAAATGAGAACCCATCAAAAAGCCTGTGTAAGTCACATCTTTCACTTCTGAGGTTGTGGAGTCTCTGTCTCTGGAGATATTCAAGACCTGTCTGGATGTGTTTCTGTGTGATCTGCTCTAGGTGATCCTGCTCTGGTAGGAGGGCTGGACCAGGTGAGCTTTCAAGGTCCCTTCCAGCTCCTCACATTCTATGATTCTATGACTCTGTGATTCTTTGATTCTGTGATTCACTTCTGGCCATTCTTTGGTCAAAGGTCATTATTTATGTGAGCCATTAAATTTTTATGGACTCCCTTCAGCTGCCTTGCCCCCGCGATGTTCCGGCATGTGCAATTGTAAGAGCAGACGCTGCTCTCAAGACCAACACAGGTCCCTTGTATGTGGCATAAAGCGTTTGTGGTGCTGTGTAATGAAGCAGGGGTCTGGTTCCGTGCTCTGCCAGTGACCTGCCATGCGGGGGCAGAACAGCTCCACCTAGCAACATCAACTGAGTTCTCCCAGAGCCGCTGGCTCTGCTGCTCCTCTCCCCCACAGGAACTGCTACTCCACTCGGGAAACCTGCAGGATCAGCTGAGTTCTCTAGAAGCCCCTTAGGTTCAGGAGGGTCTCATCAATCTTGTGTTGTGCTCCTGCACATTTGCAATAGCTGATTGAGCTGCTTTTATTGCAGCCCCAAGACATAGGAAGCACACCATCGTGAGAAATGTCATACCTTCTGCTGCACCTCAGTTGTCAAACAAGCCAAATTCATCTCCAAATACCCAGTGATGATCAGGATGAGCCAACGGTGCACATGACTACTGTGGCTGGAAGCAGCACTGGGTCAAGTGTAATGCTACTGGGAACTATATACACAGAGGAACCTCATGGCATGCAGAAAGGGTCTCCAGCCCATGGACCTCTGCATCTCCTGCAATTGTGAGATGTGCAGAGGTATGGCTTCCTAGGAGGACATAGCTATGTTAATATTCTACTTCTTTTACAAGAATTCTGGGCAGGAACAGTAAATCTTTAAAGGCACTGGGAATATATTTTAGTGATGCTGTTCTGCAAGCCTTCCCAGCAGAATCCTTTACAGCTCTAAGTCATATGAGTCACTAAAAAGGGTTTGTAGCTTCCTTTTTGGATTTAAAAAAAGGGTATCTTTGTCCAGTAGTTTTTTCACTTTGCTCACCAGGAAAAATTGGTGGGTTTGTTCTGTCAGTCAGACTAAAAAGAGTTGTAGAAGGCCCTTTGATATGTTTCCTCATGTACATCAGATAGTGCAGGTGATGAATGGACAGACTGTGACTGATGTTTGGCTTCAAAATACCATTTAGTGCTGGGCTTGGAATGTAGTTTCTGCCCTGTTGGCAAAGCTGCACTTGTTTCTTGCCACTTGATTCTTCTTTGTTTCATGGGATGTGCCATTAAAGGCCAGCTTTCAAGCAAAGAATCTTGATAGTTTGGATCTTTTACACCTGAATTTCAGTCCTCTGTACTGTGGTCTGGAAAAACTTCCCACTAAAATCAGAGAATCATAGAATGGTAAGGTTGGAAGGGACCTCAAGGATCATCTAGTTCCAAGCCCCTGCCATAGACAGGGACACCTCCGACTAGTACAGGTCACTCAAGGCCTCCTCCCACCTGGCCTTGAACACCTCCAGGGAGGTTGTGGAGCACAGAATCACCCAATGTGATCTTTGATCACGTTGGGTGATTCTGTGCTCCACAGCCTCCCTGGGCAACCTGTGCCAGTGTCTCACCAGTAAATCAGTAAAAAAAAAATTCTTTCCCCCAAACATGCAAGAATTAGTGTAAAGCCTTTAAAACACTCTGAGTTAAATCCAATTCCTTAAGTCCCAGATGGAAGAAAATTCTATTATCTTCAACACTATTATACGCAGGACAAAGCCTGTAAGGCTTTGACGAGTGATTGAAAAAGACAAATTAATGACAGCACTTGAAATTACCTGTAATTATCCATGACACCAGGTCAGCATCAGTGCAGTGAAAGTCTCACAGAGTGGTGCCTCTGACTGGCTTGGAATTTATACAAAATTGCAAAACAAAACATGACCTCCACAATCAGTCTTAAGGTATCTCTGGAGCATTTGAGCCTCTGAATTCACAATCTTCTGTGTAGCTGCTTTCATCTTTTGAAGAGCAGTTGAATTCTGCAGCAAAGGGTCCCAAGTGTTTTCCTGGTCAAAATCACCTCTCCTTTCCCATTCATATTTACTCAGGCCTCTCTCTCCACTCTCACCATCACACAATGTCTGCAGCAGCTCTAACTGCTTATGTGGGAAAAGTAATAATAGGAAGGCGTTTAATGAATTTTAAGCTGACTTTAATGTAATTTAGCAGCTGGAAACAAGGAGAAGAGCCAGCACAGTGTGACCTACCAGCTCTCTAGGGATTGTCACTGGTCAATGTAGCACATATTTCAGCACTGCTCTCCGGGGTACACTGGCCATGTTTCTTTTCTCCAGCTACAGTCCTGGTTTCAATTAAATCAGCCTGAAGTACTCTTTCTG
The DNA here is from genome assembly GCA_013399055.1 of Ramphastos sulfuratus. Taxonomy (NCBI): domain Eukaryota; kingdom Metazoa; phylum Chordata; class Aves; order Piciformes; family Ramphastidae; genus Ramphastos; species Ramphastos sulfuratus. Next base: position 52,587 of record WBNM01006493.1, read on the forward strand.
ATAGAGTGAATGCCTTCCAATGAAATGCTCTGCCTTCCTTTCTCCCCAGACACTGTCCTTCCTCATACTTCTTTGCTCAGTGAGAGAAGCAGACTGAAAAGTAAAGATGTTCCTTTTAGAGAGTCATAGAATCATAGAATGGTAAGGTTGGAAGGGACCTCAAAGATCATCTAGTTCCAACCCCCTGCCATAGGCAGGGACACCTCCCACTAGCACAGGTCACTCAAGGCCTCCTCCGACCTGGCCTTGAACACCTCCAGGGAGGGAGCAGCCACAACCTCCCTGGGCAACCTGTGCCAGTGTCTCACCACTCTCACTGCAAACAACTTCCTCCTAACATCCAGTTTCAATCTCCCCTCTGCCAGTTCAAACCCATTGCCCCTTGTCCTGTCATTGCAAGACCTTGTCAATAGTCCCTCCCCAGCCTTCCTGTAGCCCCCTTCAGACACTGGAAGGCTACTCTAAGGTCTCCTGGAAGCCTTCTCTTCTCCAGGCTGCAGAGCCCCAACTCTTGTAGCCTGTCCTCATAACAGAGCTGCTGCAGACCTCTGATCATCTTCATGGCCCTCCTCTGGATCCTCGCCAACAGTTCCATGTCCTTCCTGTGCTGGAATAGGACTAAAGTTTTGTCTTGAGAAAGCAAGGAAGAAAAATACTCCTTTGATTACACAGCAATAATTCCTCTGTTCCTGGGGCACCTCTCCAAATCTTTCTTTTGTCTGCTCAATGTTACTATTTCAGTATTAGCTCTGCAGTGCTCTTGAATTTTTTCACTCTTTCTATAAGAGTAAATTTCCAACATAAAGCCACTTACCAAACTACACAGCTGAGGCTTTCAGTTTGCAGGGAACAGGCATACCTTGAAATTCTTTCCTCTTTATTTTCCACTAAGCGTATGAACCAAATTGTTAACACATTGACCCAATGTCTTTGAGGCATTATAAAGATTTTTATGACAGCCTACAATTAGTATTATATAGTTTCTTTTGAAGAAGGCTTGCAACAGGTGTCTTAGCTTTCTGCTCCTTGCTTCCGTCCCCTCCAGTTCAATGAAAAATAATGTGCAGTTTAACAGCATCTGTTAAGATCCCTCTTGTTTCCAGTTCAGATGTGTCTGTCCTGGGACATGGGAGGAAGCTACAGTTTACATAGGAGCAAAAGACTGCACTGGCCTTCATTTTTGCAAATACTCATTTTGATACAAATTAAATTTTGCAGGTTTCAGCTGTTTTGACCTCTTAAAAAAAGCTCAACCTCCCCCCCCCCAACCATAAACCCCCTCTGTCACACTATTGTGATGAACTCCACCAGCAGCTGTTTGTGGTGGTCCCACTGCTGAGATCCAAACCAGCACAGAGTTGTGCTGGTGGTATTGGGAGCCTTTTGACTTCTTTGTAGAAACCATCCCACAGCAGATGGTGGCCTTGTGACACTTTTCTTTGCTTGCTATGGATAAGTTGTGTAGATAACTTCAGGGTCATTATACCAAGATAATCCTTCCTCACTGTTTGACAGTTTTGTTTTGCCTGTTTGGGTTGGTGCCTGACCATGATAACCTGTGTCTGTTGAACCACACTAACATCGTAACTTGCTGATAACAAATTGATGCCATAACTGAATGGCATTTCAGTTTTGGAGAGACCAGTGGGTGTAGTCTACCTTGACCTTAGCAAGGCCTTGGACACTATCTCCCATGACATCCTAGTGAGCAAGCTCAGGAAGTGTGGGCTGGAAGAGCAGACAGTGAGGTGGACTAGGAACTGGTTACAAGACAGAGTTCAAAGAGTGGTGCTCAGTGGTGCCAGATCCAGCTGGAGAGCTGTAACCAGTGGAGACCCCCAGGGATCAGTGCTGGGTCTGGTGCTGTTCAGTGTCTTCCTCAATGACATTGATGAGGGCACAGACAGACAGAGTCTGCTCAGCAAGTTTGCTGATGACACCAAACTGGGAGGCTTGGCTGATCCAGCTGAAGGCTGTGCAGCCATCCAGCGAGACTTGGACAGCCTGAGAGCTGGGCACAGAGGAACCAAATGAGGTTCAACAAGGACAAGTGCAGAGTCCTGCACCTGGGGAGGAATAACAAACTGCACCAGTACAGGTTGTGAGGTGATCTGCTGGAGAGCAGCCCTGTGGAGAGGGACCTGGGAGTGCTGCTGGATAACATCCATGGCACAGCAATGTGCGTATTCCAGCATATTCAGAGCAGACATGAGGGTTGTGGTTGTTCATCAGCTTGCAACCCAAGGCAGCCCCATCCACGTTGCTTAGGATTGGCTCTGCTGTGCATGAAGGTAGAAGGCAGAGGTGGCCAAGAGGCCCCAAATACAAGATATCAGTGAGCACCTCTCACTTCTATCCTGTCACCGTACTTCCCTGGATAACTCCACAGGATGTAAAGTCTCAGGCTTTATATAAACAACATTTAATTTAGGACCACTGTTGAATAACCTACCCCAGTTACACATTCCTGTCACTTCTCCTGTGGTGTTTCTGGCACCCTTACACAGTGAGCACTTCAGAAAACTGACCATGTAACAGAGGTGAATCCTTTTGGATCACCAGAAGAGCAGAGGAATGTGAGAGCTAACGCCAGGAAGGAGACTGGAATGTACAGCTGGAGTGAGACCAGGCAGGACTGATGTAGGACAGCAGGCTCAGATCAACAAGAGTATTTGGTTTACTAACTTCTGTTCAGATAGCTCCTTTGAGGGTCTGACATAGCTTTGCTTTGGAGATTTTGGCCACAGCATGGATTATTTCTGATACAGAATTTCTTGTTTCCAAATCAGACCACTCATCGTAGAGCAAGTACATTTGTAGTTATTCTCACTGAAACAAAAAGGATTATTTGTGTCTGAAACCCCCCCAAAAAAGCTCAAACCCCAAACTATAACTATAACATTTCCATTCCCTCTACCCTTTTCAAATTGACCCTATCTCCCCTGACATTTCCCTTAAGCATCAGCTTTAGGGATCATTCCAAAACACAAAACCCTGAGGCGCGTTGAGAAATTCAGTGATTAGTATAATTAATATCTATAGCTGGAAAAGAGCTTGATGCATACAAGAATCCCTGTGATTCCCATAAATATACATGCAAATACAAGTTACCAGAGCCATTGAAAACCCTACATGCAAATCTGGAGAACTATTGATTTCAAACAATACCTATGTAAACACATAGGTACTTACACTGTCTTGTACTATTACCACAGTTATGAAACATTCAGTTAATAGATGGGTTCTTAACTATATAGTAAATTGTGAGCATCGTGTTCTAAAAGTCATTAATATGAAATAGGAAAAGAGGAGAATGTTTGACTGAGCCTGAAGGTTCCTGAGTCTGTAATTGTTAGGGCTAGAAGAGCCTGAAAACACCACCCAAACCCCGGAGCTGAGGTGTGAAACACATTGCTAAGTGCTGGGGGAATCATAGTTAACTTGCAGACAGCAATGTGAGTGGGCAGGCCTGTGAGCCTTTCTGAAGGCGGGCAAGATGCTTTCATGTGCCAAATAATTACATTATGAGTTCTAATTGATGTAAGCAGTAAAGAGAGAGTGCCTCATGGCATGGAAAAAAAGAAAAAAAAAACCTGTCAGATACCTGTAGTCATTTACTGTGCTTTGGTGAGAGGTTGTCCAAATGAACGTCTCTCCACTCAATCAGATTTTCCACTGGAAATTCCTCTTTCCTTCGCTTATCTTTTGACACACAAGACTCTCTGAGGGCTCTTTTGAATAGGTTGCCACACAGGTACATCAGATGAAACCACAGGCTGTAGCCTCAAAAGGAGCGGAAATACTGTTTGAAAGATCTTGTCTCTCTCTCTCTTGACAGTCAGGTTGGCACTGGCAGTTGCTTTCCTGCTTTTACATGTATTGGCCAAAAAGAAGTTCTACCCTTTAAGGACTTAAAACCCCCCAACTAACTAAATAAAAGACACTCTCAAGGCCTGAAAATCCTTCACAACAAAGTGTGCCACGGGTGTGTTGCACCTTCAGAAAACCCAAGGTTGTTTCATGGCATACCCTGGGGGGATTCGGCATCTAAAATCCCCTTTCAGACCCCTGCTTAGCAGCATCACACAGGTGAGGAATCAGTGACAGCATGGGAAACATGACTCACGTTGATAGTGATGAGATTAGACTAGATAACAAGCCTTCTTCTAGCTAAAGTGGGATCTACAGGACATTTGGCTCTGTTGTTTGCCAGCTCAATAAATCATCTTTTGGGGTCTCTGGTTCCCCACCTGTAAGATGCTAGGCAAGAACTGTTCATCTTGGAAAGAGCACTGAAGAAGAACTCTGAACAGAAGCCACCTACTGCCAGAATTGTGTCCTGGATTTATTCCTCACGGTGCAAAGGAGAAAAACTGAGGTGAAAAGATTCTTCTTTTAGTGATGAAAGAGTTTAAGAGGCAGAGAGATGAGAGCCATGGGTGTGAGAGTGAATTCATTCACCAGGATTGCTTTAACAGTGGTCCTTGAAGAAATTATGTTTCAATACATTTTACAGTGGGAATACCAGTTGCAGCCTGACATAAAGTCTGAACTGTGCCATACTTACAGTGGAAGCTTGTAAGAAGTGAATTACAATCTCAGTATTGTTTTACTGCTTACTGGTCTGAGAAATGCCCTTCTTAAAAAATGGTGCCCTAGGATGTGGTGGTTCAACTAGAAGGGGATGATTTCTTCCTCACCACCTGAATCCAGCACAGCAGCCAGCTAGACTTGTAGATGTGGCTGCTGGTGTAAGCAGGCACCAGTATGTGTGAGTAGAGCAGGTGGAGAACATGTCAGGAGTCACATACACCATCTTGTAGTTCAGGTATCTCTCATGGCAGGTGATGTCTGGGCATGCTGCATCAATAGTGGTGTGTCCCAGGGATCAGTGCTGGGCCCAGTCCTGGCTGATATCTTCACTGATGATCTGGATGAGAGGATTGAGTCCAGCATCAGTAAGTTTGCAGATGACACCAAGCTGGGAGCATGTGTCAGTATGTAAGAGGGCAGGAGGGCTCTGCAGAGGGACCTGGACAGATGGGCACAGTCCAATGCCATGAGGTTCTGCACTTTGGCCACAACCACCCCATCCAGTGCTACAGGCTGGGGACAGAGTGGCTGGAGAGCAGCCAGGCAGGAAGGGACCTGGGGGTACTGGTTGACAGCTGACTGAACATGAGCCAGCAGTGTGCCCAGGTGGCCAAGAAGGCCAATGGCATCCTGGCCTGGATCAGGAATAGTGTGGCCAGCAGGACCAGGGAAGTCCTTCTGCCCCTGTAGAAGGTTAGGGGCTTAGCACTGGTTAGGCCACACCTTGAGTTCTGGGCCCCTCAGTTTAAGAACGATGTTGAAGTGCTTTAATGTGTCCAGAGAAGGGCAGCAAGGCTGGTGAGGGGCCTGGAGCACAGCCCTGTGAGGAGAGGCTGAGGGAGCTGGGGGTGTGCAGCCTGCAGAGGAGGAGGCTCAGGGCAGAGCTCATTGCTCTCTGCAGCTACCTGAAGGGAGGTTGTAGCCAGGTGGGGTTGGGCTCTGCTGCCAGGCACCCAGGGACAGAACAAGAGGACACAGTCTCAAGCTGCAGCAGGGCAGGGTCAGGCTGGATGTTAGGAAGAAGTTCTTCACAGCAGGAGTGATTGGCATTGGAATGGGCTGCCCAGGGAGGTGGTGGAGTCCCCATCCCTGGAAGTGTTTAAGAGGAGGCTGGATAAGGCACTTAGTGCCATGGTTTAGTTAATTAGAAGGTGTTAGGTGATAGATTGGGCTCTATGATCTCGAAGGTCTTTTCCAGACTGATTGATTCTGTGATTCTCTGATTATAGACTTAAGAGTTTCTGCCGAAGCTGGAAAATGCTGTCTCCTGTCCTTGACTGGGATGCAACTGGCAGGGAGAAAGACTTGGAGAGGGCAAAGGTGAGCACAGAATCATAGAATCACAGAATGGTAGAGACCTCAAAGATCATCTAGTTCCAACCCACTGCCATAGGCAGGGACATCTCCCACTAGTACAGGTCACTCAAGGCCTTGTCCAACCTGGCACAGGAAGATGGTTTCAAGAAGTGGAGTCACTTGAGAATCTTTCAGGCCTTCTAGAGGGCACACTTGAAGTCTATGGCCTCCTAAATCTTTAAAAGCATACTTTGCAAGTGGTGCAGGGTGGGGAGAAGTCAGTACACAGCATCTGCTTTCACCCTCTGGAGACCACAGAGTTGTTGTTAATTCCTCTGAATGTTCTTTAGTGGGCATTCATTGCTATTCATCAATAACTACCAGGGCATTCTGTTGGAAGATTAACACAGAAAATTCGGTGTCTTTATCTGGTTTTGTCCTCTTAGATCTCACAGAATGTAATCAGTGTAAGTAAAGGATATTTTTTCATTCATTTTTGGCTTCAGTGCAGGAGTGGCATAATCATTGCACGTAATTTTGCAATGGATTTTGAGTAAAAACAGTGTAATTAGTCTATTCACTCTTCTTGATCACCTACAGGTCTATCTCCTGTTAATTTGAATGGATTCAAAATTAACTGTTTTTCCTGTTCCTAATAATTATAAATGACCATAACCAGATCTTAGAGCTTTACTTACATTTGTAAATGATGCTGAATTGTTTTGAGTGTTTTAAGGTGCAGTCCTCTTTCCTCAATTTGATGAATTGTAAATTATGAATACTGGGAACCTGTTACTCCTCTTTTCCTGCTCCCCAGCCCCAGTGCTCACCTCAGTTATATTATGCTACACTTTCAAAAAGAAAGTGTACCACTAATGCTGATAAGGCTAGAAATCCAAGTTTGTGAAACACAAATGTTGAAGGAAAGCACAGCCTAAAGAGCTGCTGCTGATAGGATGATAGGAAGAGGTGAAGCAGGGAAGATGGAGGTAAAATTGAAAACAAAGCAGTACTATTTTCTGTAACATTGTGTGGTGGGTTAGGAACTTTCTCCCCCCTCCCCCCAGTTAAAATTTAGCAGACCAGCTTGGATGGCTTGGAAGTAAGATAAAGCTGTGTTCTACAGCAAGCTGAATTTACAAGCATATATACCCCATATGTTTGCATGTATTTACTATTATATACGATTCAGAAATAACACAGAAATCCAATCTTCCCCCCAAAGAAAGCCCAGAAGGGGCCAATGCCACCCTCTCTCTCCCCAGACAGAAAACAACTAGCAAGGCTCACCTGTTAGCTGCTCAGTCAAGGTTAGTGGAAGAGATTAGAGCTGAGCGAAGGAGCAACGAACAGACCCCATGCCCAAGAGCCAAGAAGAACAAATTGTTTATACATTGGCTTTTTGTACCTCTTAGCAAGCCAATGAATGATGCAGACTTTATCATTACTTTTCTTTTTACAACCAGTGCCCTGCTCATTCAGATTCTGTACCAGTTTCTCTCACTAGAATATTCCAGTCAGCCTTAGACCGCCACACACTGTCTTACACAAAATGCATGATATGAAACCTTATGTTGGGAAGTCTTTTGAAACATATCAACTGTGTGCTGGATTCTGACTGGAGTGCTCTCATGAGTGAGCACAGGCTGTTTAGGAAAGATGAGTGAGATTGCTGTGCTCTCTCTCTAAAGGTGCTCCTTGACTTTGAAGAGTAGAAATCAAAGGATAATGCCTATCAAGAGTCAAGATCTAAGGGCAGAGTAACACTGAAGATGTTTTGGGGTCTGACCCAAACTCCCAGAGCAAGATGCAGAGGGTGAGGCTTTCTACAGACAATTACAGAAGTCTCCTGATTGCAAGCCTTTGTTTTTGTGGGAGATTGCAGCTGTCCAGATGGGTGTTGCTAGGCTGGCACCATGTAAGCAACATAAGAAGTCCCTAGGCCGTGTTGCTGACAGGTTATAATGCAAATAGTAAAGGGGCTATACTTCACCTGCTGTTTGCAGAGTAGTAAGAGCTGGCAGAAAGTATGGCAGAAATAGCAGCTTGGGCTGTGTGGATTATGAGATGATTGAATTCAAGGTACAGAGGAAGGCTGGAAAGAGAAGCAGCAAACTTAGGACCCCTGGACCTTATAGAGCAGAGTTTGGCTTACTTGGGGAATTTGCATGCAAAATTCCTAGGGAAGCTGCCAAAGGGGAAAGGGACACAGGAGAGCTGGCTGGTTGAAAAGCAAACAAACAGGCAAAACCAAGAAAAAAGCCCAAACAACTTGCTGAGAGGTGAGAAACCCTCTGCCTCGTTGTGCAGGATGGACTTGCAGCAGAAGGCTGTCCAGAGTAAGCACAGAGGTGCACAGTGAGCCAGTAATGCAACCAAATAGCATTCCAGAATTGAACATTTCAACATACCACAAAGGAAGAGTATGAAAATGTTGTCTGAGCACCAACAGGTGATAAAAGTGGGTAAGGGAAAGGCTCAGCTGGAGCTAAGATGAGGAGAGGGCATTAAAGGTAACAAGAAGGCTTCTACAGGAACAGTAATGATAAAAGAAATTCAAAGAGCATGTAGGGCCACCAGTGAATGGGGGGGTTGGAGCAACATAGTGGCAAACATTACAAAACATTTACATCTAACAAAGCCTACTCCCAGCTTTCTGTAGACCAGCACAATTTGTTATGAAGGGTAGGCTACAGGGTGGGGAGCAAAGAGTCAGAGACAACTACAGCTGCAGGTATTCATATCCGTAGTGCCTGATGAGATTCCCCTGGCAGTACAGAAAGAATTCCCTGCTGGCTGGCTGTGAGGAATCAGGGTGATCTGCAGAGGGCCAAGAAGCCTGGGGAAAGGCTAAAGGCTAATAAAAGGCCTATATTGCATAAAAGCAAAAAGGAGAACAATCCAGGAAACAGTATGACAGTTGCTGTCACCTCAGTGGCTGAAAAAGAACATCCCCTTGAAATTAATTTTCAAAGATAGCAAAGACAAGGAGGCTGTGGCCTGTATGAGGAGGCAGATGGCACCGTTAGCAAATTTGCAGACTGTGTTAAGTGGGGGGGAGTGATTGACACACAGAATGGCAGAGCTTTAGTCCAGAGGAATCTTGAGAAAGTTGAAGACTGGGACAACAGAAATTTCATGAGATGAAGCAAGAAGAAATTCGAGTTTCTGCATTCATGGAGGAGTAACTTCAGCATTGGTACAAAGTGGTACCTGGCTAAGAGGCAAGCTGTCTGAAAAGGACCTCAGGGGATATGGTGGACTGGTTGAACCACCTGCAGTTGAGCCAAAAGCCATTGTAAGGTAAACCACACACTGGGCTAGAAGGAGCATACCCAGCAAATCAAAGTTGTTCTCATCAACTTTTACTTGGCACTGGTGAGGCCATACCTGGCCATACATCCTGTACTGGCCCTCTTTCCTGCCTCGAGTTCAAAGCAGGGGAGGGAGTCCATCAGAAGACTCCTAGGATGGTGAGGGACCAGAAGCACAAGCAGAGGTTGAGGCATTAATCTGGTGAAGAGGAGGCTGTATGGTGATCTTAGTAGCAGCCTGCAGCAGCTGGAGGCGGGGGGATAGCAAAGGCAACAAAGCTAAACTCTGCCATTTAGTAACTGACTATACAACAAGGAGAAGCAGTCAGGAACTGCAGTTAGGAGGTTCAGGTAAGGCTGGGAAAACCCACGACAAGGGTAATGCAGCTCTGAAACGTGTCACTGGGAAAGGCTGTGCAGTCTCCACCCTGGGAAATTTTCAAGAGCTGGCCAGACAAACCACAACAGTTGGCTAGACAAACCACTAGCACTAGTGTGGGTGATACCCTCTTTGGCCTACATCATACAATTGCAACCAGCATACTTTCTATAAAGATTTAATTGGTGGAGTTCTCATCTACTCTGCTTCACTCTCCTCATCATTAGGGAGTACAGTTTCCATCCTTCCACAAACATAAAACAAAGGAAAGCCAAGCCAGACTTCTCTTTTCTTTTCTTTTCTCTTTTCCTTTTTTTTCTTTTTTTTTCTTTTTTTTTCTTCTCTTTCTTTTTTATTTGTTNTTTTTTTTTTTTTTTTTTTTTTTTAAATCAAAACTCAACCACTGTGTGCCCCTCTGAGCTCCCAGAGGAGAGAGGATGTGTTCAAGACACAAGGTTTGTACATTTTTGAGGGGGACAGAAGTAGGTGCAGAACAGCCATCAAACTCGCTGAGATTTTATAACTATGCCCTTGGCATTTCAGCATAAACCTGAGATGGTTCAGTGTAGTGGTAAGTGCCTGCCCTGCTGAAATTTGGCTGTGGCCTCCCTGGTCTCCAGACAGTGCCTTTTGCAAGGGAGTGTGTGGGACTTTCTCAGGCTTTCCAGTTGCGTCTGTTCCGCCTTATATTAATAGTCACTGAACCACAGAAAGACTGACTTGGCTTCCTTCATATTCTTGTTGTGAATCAGGCAGTGCTGGGACTTGTGTCTGCTTCTGTCACATGCAGTGTGAATTTCCCTCAGAAGCAGGTTACTGGCTATCCTGCCATTCTCTGCTTCCTAGTTTTGACCAAAATTTGTGGCTCACCTTGTTCATACTTCTCTATTTCCCCCTCAAGTTAGTACTCCACTAACATTTTCGAACAATAACAAAAACACTCAGCAGATAATTGCTCATCAGCCTTTGAAGACAGCAAAGAAGCTGCAATTAGGGCATCCTCTTCAAGAGATCCAAAGGTTTGTGTTTTCAGCTCTTAATTTCACAGTAACTTCTTGAGGTACGCTGACTTCTCAAGCGCCTTTTAGTGTTTGTGTCTTTTACCTACAACCAGGTCTTTGCAAGTACATTTCCCTCTAGCTTTGAAACGACGACTCCTAGCAGCTTCACTGGGGTGATTATTTTTACTGAGAAGGAACAAAAAGTATAGTCAGCTGATGAATGACAGGATTCAAAAGGCTGGGGCAAGGAAAGAAATGGAGGGTCTGTACTCACGAGAGGGGAAAGAAGTTGATGCAGTGGTGAATGAACACAACAGTTTGGAAAAGTTGTTCTTCACTTGCCTGTCTTTCTGCCTGCCCCCTCTGCCCAGAGTGCTTTGGCTAACAAACCACACTCTTTCTTTGAATTCAACTTCCTAAAGTTGTGTGCAGTTTCCTGTGACTGACTTGGACCTTTGCTGGGATGATGAATATTATTATCTAGACTCTTCTGTTGTATTTGGTAGTTTCTGTGTCTTTGTGTCATTGTTGTGTCACCTTCCTCGTTTCTTCTTTTGGTATGTGCTAGTTCATATTTGAATGCCTGATCCCCTGTCAGGTGTCATCTGATCCTGTCTCCTCTCATCTTTGTATTGTTATATATTTCTCCAAGTTCACACCTTCTCAATTGGCTGTTAGCTGGATCATTGCTCTCATTAGCTTGTTTAAATTAATTATTTGTGATTTTACTACCACATTTTTCAGCTGCACATTTTGACTTCGATACTGCTTCTCCACTTCCCATTGCTATCCCTGAACAGTTATGGTCCTGTAGTGATTTCTGTGATTCAGCTACAGAATGAATGTTGCTGTTAGTAAAACTGAAAGTAACCAGGCTGGTGTGTTCAGAGGAAAGAGAGCTGGTCCTTACTTTCTGTGTTTAGGTCAAAGTGGCGGAAGCAGAAGAGGCTGTTAGACAGCACCTACGTGGTAACAGCTTCTTCGCTGTGTGAAACTGAGCCAGAGTATGACAGTAAGGTCTTACCTTCCCAAGCAGTCTCTCTTTGCCTCCAGAAGAAGGCAGCAGGATAGAGTTTTAAATGTGTTTGGCTGCTCCTTTGAGGTTTGTGCTGGTTCGAGGCTAATTGGAATATTTTGATGAGAAAAATTAGATTATAGTCTGTGAAAAGCAAACAGTGGTGATGTCTGCTTCACTCATAGGCTTGCTGAGATGTATAAGAACAAGGACACAAAGATAGATAACACAGAGAGAGTCTCTCTCTGGGAGCTGCTGTGTCTGCTGGCTTCTCTGCTGTGTAACCTAACTAATCACTGCTTCTAACTCCCCTTGCCCCTTGCCTTGCGATCCTCCAAACTCACCTTGCATGTAAGGAAAACCCTGGAGTAAGGCAGAGGGGTGGGAAGAAGGTGGAAGGGTGGTTGGGAGCCCCTCCTGGGGACTCTGATTGCTGGGAGGAGAATTGCGTTTCTGTATTACCTTTAACTTGTCTATGTCTGTAACTATTCCTGTCTGTTGTGTATATCTCTGCTAGTACATTGTGCTGAGCTGTAAATAGAGCTTCAGTCCTTAACTTCCAGCTGGCTGAGTCTAGTCTGGGGGATTTTCATAGTGTGGGGGGGCAGGTAACTCCCAAACCATCACAAGGTTGCATGCAGGCCATCAGTGGGCTCTGCACACTGCAGGTTGGCAATCTCCAGTTTAGAAGAGCTGACATTGCAAAAGGAGCTATTCTTGATTCAGCATTGCTCAATACCTTGATGACAATTGGGCAGGAAATGTATAACCGTCACGTAGATGTAGATGACACAAATTGTGATCCAGTACCCAGAAGGCAGCTTTTAAGACCTGCAGGGCCCGAATTCAGTCTGTTCTGCACAGAAGGGGATCATTCAAACTACTTCTCATACAACTCTTTTCAAGTGCAAATAGTGAAATACATAGTTTGGCACTTCCCCTACATCTACACTGTTCTCTTGGAGGTGGCTCTACTTCCAAACAGAGCTGTTTTATGAGGTGAAGGGCTGAGTTCATTTTGTGAGATCTAAGAGATTGTAGATGACAGAAGTTCACTCTCTGCAGATGCCAGTGGGCACTGTTAGGCACCCAGTAGAGGTCAGGTTGTGGACCCTGCTTTGCCAAAGCTGGAATTGCTTGTGAAATAGCAACACACAGGCACACATACGCACACATAATGATTTCTGATTTTTTCAGCAGCACTACACAGCAGAGCAGGAGGGCAGGATGCTATTCACTCTTCTTTCTCTTACATATTACAACACACACAGCCAAGTGTAATTTTAGTTCAGTTTCTTCCTAACAATTAATACCCTCTAGTTCTGGTAACAGCTTACCTATGGCTAGGGTGATTGTGGCTGATTCCACATAAATAAATTCACATTAAATGCCAAGATATGGATGGGGAAACGTAGAAGCAATAAAGTTTTGATCCAGCAGTATAGATATGGCCCATGAAGCACTTAACTTGTTATGCAGATCAGGCAGTTAAGTGCATAATCTAAGCTCTTTGAGAAGGTTGGCTTGTGTTTGCTGTCAGGTTTGCACAAGCAGAGGTTGTTGGTGGCACACAGTGTTGTTGTCCTGCCTGGGAAATACTCAGGTGAGCTTTGCTAGTGACTGCCTTTATCACTAAAAAAATAGAAAACATGTCTTTAAGGTGGTAATGTGCATCTACACCAGGCACAGGGCTGAGTTTTGCTCAAGGTTAGTTAAACGAGATGGCTTATCTTTAACCCAATCACCATCTCTTTCCAGCTGGAAGGATGCCAAACAAATCTTTACTTTCTGAAGTTCAATCTCCCTTTTGTTTTATTTTTTTCACTGCTCAGTTTAATAAGTCTCTGATATAAACCCAGCATCCACAAAAATATTTTTGGTAAGAAAATCAAACAATAAAGCATAAGCCAGCCTTAGAGAGAGAAGCCAATGGATTGGTGTGGGGTTTATATCTGTCCTGAATCATCACCACCACACCTGACTGTATATTTTTAAAATAAAAAAATCACATTATTGAGTGAGAATTCTCAGATGTACTTCAGAAGTATTCTAGGTTGTATAGGCTGAAGCTGGCATTGACTCTTACCTTCTTTTCAAGGTGATGAGTGCAGTATCAGAATATGAATGCATTTGGATGAATAATGCTGAAAATTATTACAAGTACACTTGTTAATCAAAGGTAAAATTTGGGTTTAGTCAGGAGATTTTGCCAAACATTGTATTAGCTATCTTGTAGTGTTTAGAAACTTTAAAACTCACCACATTAATCAGGACCATTTACCAAACCTCCTCTCACTGCACAATCTGAGCAGCCAGCTCATTTTTTTGACTACCTGGGATTCCATCAAGCTTTTTTTTCCTCAGCAGATGATATGACACTGAGGAAACACTAAGAAACAAGTTAGTTGTGAGAGAAGAGAAGATAAAAACGTTTCTTCAGGATTTTCTGTGCTTTCCTCACTCTCAGTTCTCTCTCTCTCACACATAGAGGCGCAGGCATCCATGCACACAGCACTCCCTGCATCCAGTGCTCTGCTGCCAAGCTTGCTCCAAGACAAGCATCTGGCATTTGCTGTCCTGCAGATGGGTCACGAGTGACACGCACACGGTGCAGCTGTCTGTCTCTGGCACTCAGGTGACTTTTTGTTTGCTAATCAACCAGCAGCCCCCTTAGTTGAGTCAGAGGTTAGGAGAGGGTGATTAAATATACAGAAAGAGAGGCTGCTCTGGAGTTGGGGGTGAAATGCTGGCTGGTAATTACAAGAGATGTAAGGATTGTTATTGTAACCAGGTATGTAGCAAAAATTAAATCTATCTATTCAAACTGCTTGTCACTGAATATCCAGTGGCAGTTTCCTAAAGCAGAACAATACACCAAACATGCTCTGTGCTGCAGTGAGAATAAAGAGGTAGCTCCATCTCTGCATTAAAAAGCTGCGGTCACCTGCGAAAGTGATTGAATTTCCAACTCAATCAAATATGCAGTTTCTCACAACTGCTTGCAAAGGACGTCAAAAGTTGTATGTGAAAAGAGGAGTGGAATCTGATAGCTTGGTGCTGCTCAGTTCAATTAGCTTAGTTAGCTGACCAAAACTGCAGGTGTTAATTCTGCAGGTGCCAGTTGGGTCTAATCAGTCTGCAGGTTTTATCTGACACTTAGTGTGGCTCAGCTGGCCAAGTGACAGGCTTAAGACCTAGCAGAGAGGGATGGTCACCTGCTGGGATGTGATTTGTCACTTTATTTTATGCAACTTGTAATAAAATACAGCTCCATATAATTGTGATTTTTTTGGGTGGCTTTATAGGAACCCATACAGAATGAGGAGACAGTCCTCAAATTATTTCAAAACTTTAGCCTGGAGAAGAGAAGGCTTCCAGGAGCCCTTAGAGTAGCCTTACAGTATCTGAAGGGGGCCTACAGGAAGGCTGAGGAGGGACTATTGACAAGAGCTTCCAATGACAGGACAAGGGGCAATGGGTTTGAAATGGCAGAGGGAAGATTTAGACTGGATGTTAGGAGGAAATGCTTTACAGTGAGGGTGGTGAGACACTGGCACAGGTTGCCCAGGAAGGTTGTGGCTGCTCCTTCCCTGGAGGTGTTCAAGGCCAGGTTGGACGAGGCCTTGAGTAACCTGTTCTAGTGGGAGGTGTCCCTGCCTATGGCAGGGGATTGGAACTAGTTGATCCTTGAGGTCCCTTCCAACCTTACTATTCTATGATTCTATAATTCAGCATTCTATCACTGAAATACACAGGGTGACATCTTGAGGTCTTGCGTTCATCTTGAACTCTGCAATAGTGGAATAGTGTCATTAATTTGGGGTAAAATGCTTCTGTTCTGTGGGCTGGAGTTTGTAGCATGACTGAACTGAGGGTATTTGGCCCAGAAAAGAAAACAAGGGGGAATCTAACTGCTGCCTTCTATTGTCTGAAGAGGATTCACAGAGAAGACAGAGCCAGGCTCCTCTCAACACTGCTCAACAAAAGGACAAGAGGCAGTGGTCGTAAGATGCAGCAAAGGAAGTTCTGAGTATAAAAAAGAAATTCTTCGCCAGAAGAATAAGTCAAATGCTGGAACAGAACTCTGAAATGTTGAAGAGTCTCTGTCCTTGAAGACATTGCAAGGCAGTTTGGTCTTTCCTGAAGCTAGCCCTGACTTGCATAGGTAGTGGAACTGAGGGGCTCTTTCCAGCAAAATCTTCCTGATGTTCTGGGCTGGTGTTCTGGGTTGCACCTGGCTGCCTGCCCTACTCTTCTCCCTGATCTTTCAGGAGATGGAGCCTATCCTCACCTTAGGATCCTGAAAGAAATCAGACAGGACAGCAGAAAAGGCTTGTTTAGAAAAAGAAGCTCTTAAAAAGTGGTTGTGGTTTTGTTAATTTACTATTTGTAATTGAAAGCTTATGAGGATTATGGTTTTGCTTTCTAGTGGTTAGCCAGCTGACTCATGCACCATCATTTTTAAGGACCACATGCAAACTGCACTGAGTTACACATGAGACACCTCATAGGCATCATATCTGGCTATTCAGTAGGGGCTGTGAACAAACAACTGGCTCAAACCCACTATTTGGTTTAAGTTAACTAATTCCAGAGTTTTTGCTAAATAAACAGCACTTGTCTCTTGGGTGCTTGTACAAGGAAGGAGGCATCTCAGAATTAGAGAGAGCCTGTGGAGGCAGAAGTTAGCAGTCCCTCCATTTCTTTAATGAGTCCTGCCTTCAGCCAAGGCAGTGCAGGGAGTCACTGGGGCCCAGAGGAGGTTTTGTTAACCACAAAGGAGGTAAGACATGAGGGACAGAATTGTAGTTGTGGATGTGTGTCTTTGGGAGCTCTGTGAAAATCCTGGTGGAGTTAATCCTGGCAGGACTAGAGTTGAGTGTGGTAGAACTAGACACAGCCTTAGATACAAAATGAAATTTCGTCTACTCATTATACCACATGTCAGAGCTGGGTGAACTTTTACAGAATCATAGAATGGTTTAGGTTGGAAGGGACCTCAAAAATCATTAGTTCCAACCCCCTGCCATAGGCAGGGACCCCTCCCACTAGAACAGGTCGCTCAAGGTCTTGAACCCCTCCAGGGAGGGAGCAGCCACAACCTCCCTGGGCAACCTGTGCCAGTGTTTCACCACCCCCACTGCAAAGAACTTCTTCCTAACATCCAGTTTCAATCTCCCCTCTGCCAGTTCAAACCCATTCCTCCTCGTCCTGGCATTACAAGACCTTGTCAATAGTCCCTCCCCAGCCCTCCTGTAGCCCCCTGAGCATCTTTGTGACCTCCTTTGGGCTTGCTGGTTCCCCCAGCATATACACTGTCTGCTCTGTTTTATGTGGTGCTACAGATGTGTATCTGTAAAATCATGGACATGAACTTCAGGCACTCCTGGACTTGCACACAGCCTGTCTAGTCCTGGAGCCTCTAATGTCTGGGGCAATGTTATACACAGGGTTCCTAAAAACTTGCCTGGCAAAACACTGAAAATTAGCCAAATCCCAATTTGCTTTGGGCATTTTCAAAATGAGTGTGTTAGTTTGGTGTGGCAGCATTAGGGGAGGATTGCAGGACTTTAAAAAGATAAGGGGCAGAACTGTATTTATTTTGTAGGCCTTGATCAGACCTTGCTCTCAGGCTTCCTTTGCTTGTCTCCCAAGGAGGAAGACAAACCATCTCCTGTGGTCACAGGCTGTGACTCACAGCCCAAACTGCCCTGTCCTATGACATTTGCTTGGGCTGTTCCCTTCGAGTCAGAAACTGCTGTGTTTCACTGGCTCCAAATGCATGCCTCTGAAGTGTGAAAAAGATAATACTGGGAGGTGCCCTGGACCTTAGGAAGAAGTTGAAGGATTGTGTTTCTTTTGTCAGGAACTGCTTTGTTTTTTCCCCTAGAGCCTGGAACTGGATGATCCCTGTATTTGATGTAGGCACATTTCATGGGATGCTGCTGCAAATCTGCCTTGAACCATCAGGAAAACCATCTCCGTGCAAGGGCCCAGAACTCATGTGTTCAAAGCTCCTGCTGCATAAGACCTCTCATTTCTGTTCAAGCCTGCACTCTCCTTTTGGCAAAGGAGCGTTGTGGATCTTGGTTGGTGGCAAAGAGATAATGGACTGAGTTCCCCCTGCATGTGATCACAGGATCACAGCATGTTAGGAGTTGGAAGGGACCAAAAGAGATCATCGAGTCCAACCCCCCTGCCAGAGCAGGACCAGACAATCTAGCTCAGGTCACACAGGAACACATCCAGACAGGCCTTGAAAGGCTCCAGAGAAGGAGACTCCACAACCTCTCTGGGGAGCCTGTTCCAGTGCTCTGTGACCCTTACAGGAAAGAAGTTCCCCCTTGTGTTGAGCTGGAACCTCCTGTGCTGCAGCTTCCATCCATTGCCCATTGTCCTATCACAGGGAGCAAGTGAGCAGAGCCTGTCCCCCCTCCCCCATCCTCCTGTCCCCCAGCCCTCAGATATTTATAAACATTNGTCATCTGGATCTGATGTCTGTTCATCTTTGACAGCATTCAGTGAGGCAGGAGCCCTTTGTAGAGCCACATGGCGAGGTTATAGCATGGCTGTCTTGTGTTTGCCTTGAGAATGGGATGGCTTGGGGATCTCCATGATGGACCCCTTCTGCCCTGGAGGGCTTTGGAAATTGGTGTTGTGCCAGAAAGCACAGAGCTGGTCTCTTCCTAGGGAAGGATTTGGGCTGCCTGTAGGTAAGTTCCTCCAGGTCAGAGCACCCTAAGTCAGATGATCTCATGAGTCACCTAGTGAAGTGCTGTCAGCGTGGCCAGCGCTGCCTTTTCGCAGTTATGCATGCAGCCGTGGAAACCTCCAGCATAGTTCTCCTGCTTCTTTCCCAGGCTTTTGCAACTTGCAAAGGGTTAAAGATGTTTCTCCGCGCAGGGAGGCAGGGTAGATTTAGGAGGGGTACTAACAGGGCTCTAGCCCTTCCACTCAGTCGCTCTGCAGCCACACCGGTTTGCACGGTGCCAGCGGTCCGCCCGGGAGCTGCAGCCGGCGACGGCTCCGCCCGGCGCACAAAGAGCCGCTTCGCCGGCACACAGCTCCGCTTAACGAGCGGCAGCCTCCCCGCCAGACCAGCCTGCTCTATTGTGTGCTTGTAGGGTGCCTGGCAGGGCTTCGGTTTAGGTTGGTACGTAGGTGGCATTGTAGTAAATTATAAAAGATCCTCTCTTTGATGCCTTGTGGGAGAAGGCACCAGGCCTGGTTTCCCCCTGCCTGGCTCCTTGTGTTGTGATTCGCGCAAGTGGCTACAAACTGCCGCCACGCTGCTTCGGTAACCACCTTGCCACAGGTGTAAATTACAACCCTGGGTGCACAGCGGTTGGGGGATTGAGGACGACCATCTCTAAAGGTCAAAGGAGCGTTCCTCACGCCGCCGAGTCTGCTGTGACTTCATTGTGACTTCACATCAATCAAAGTGCTGTGGCTGTTAAAGTATTTCAAATCGATACTAAATAAATAAATAAGAGCCACACTTTCTGTTTGTTTTTTTCCTGCTCCTTTGTTCTGCACAGAAATGTCTTCTTGTCCTCTGGTCTTCTCAAACAATGTTCCTGGGTGTACAGGTTACAGATACAAGTCTGTTTAGCCAGCATAAAGGGATGGGATCATTCTCGGCCAGCTTAAAATAGAAGGGAGCAGTGGTTAGGAAAAAAGTGCTGTTAACTGTGACTTCCTCAACCAGCATGGCTCTGATGTCAGATACCAGGAAAGAGGAAGCAACAGTGAACATGCATGATGGCTTAACCAAAGGTGCAATTTGTTCCAACCTTCTGATGAAAGGCTCTCCCTCATAAAAAGGAAATATAAGCAGAGCAAGCAGAGTTCTCTTAGAGATCCCCACCTGTACAGAAATAAATGAGGAGCAGATTCGGTCACCCTCAGCTGCCTGGCTGCAAGAGCACATGCTTGCTTTCAGTTCTCTCCTCACATGCCTCTGCTTTGATCTGGAGAGAGCCTGCCCCCGGAAAACCCACAGAACTCCTACTTGACGAGGTTAAATTACAGTTCCTAAAAAAATCCCAACGCTTGAAATAAAGTAAAAGCCAAGGCAGTGCTGTGTTTGACAGCCACATCAGGAGTTTTGTCTGCTGCTCGTGTTTGGATTAAAGCATCAAATTTGTTTTGGTCAGTTTGTTACTAAGTCTGAGCAGTTTACAGTTGCTGTTTTTTGAACTGTACTGTATTTATCTGGGCAAGCTGCTGATGCTGTTGCATTAAAATAAGACTTTAAAGTTAAGGAAGCAGTTAACTGAGCAGGTACTTAGGAAATTCTTCTGAATTCATCTGATGCTGCACGTCTAGCACAGTCGGTGTTTCCATTGTGTTCCTTTGTGTTATTCATTAGTGGTGATCTAACTTTGGAGTTGCCCTGCTTGAGCAGGGGATTGGAGTGGGTGACCACTGTAGTAGGTCCCTTCCAACTTAAGGAACTCTGTATTCCTGTGATTCTACTGATCCCCTCTGGCAGACCAAAACAGCAAGCAGGAGGATCTCTGGTGAACCTCACTGTCGCTGCTTGTGATTGCACTCAGCTGATCTAGGCACATGGTCCCCACTCAGTAATATGGAGGAAACTGAGAAATCTGAAGCTTCCTCCCCATCAAACCTACAGGAACTGACTTTTGAGAAACAGTGATGTTTCTGCAGCCTTTAGAACCATAGAATTGTTTGTGTTAGAGATGACCTTTAAGACCAGGGAATCCAACCATTAACCTGACGTTGTCAAGTCCACCACTAAAACATGTGTGTGTCTTTTAAATACCACCAGAGATGGTGACTCCACTACTTCCCAGGTCAGCCTGTTTCAGTGCTTTACAATTCTTTCAGTGAAGACATTTTTCCTAACATCCATTCCAAATCCTCCCCTGGTGCAACTTGAGACCACCTCTTCTTGTACAATCTTTTGTTATTTCAGAAAAGAGACCAACCCCCACCTCTCTACAGCCTCTTTTCATGAAGTTTAGAGTGCATTAAGGTCTCTTCTCAGCCTCCATTTCTCCTGACTGAACAACCCCAGTTTCCTCAGCTGCTCCTCTCCAGGCTCTACTCCAGCTCCGTTGTCCTTCTCTTGATGTTTTCCAGCACCTCAATGTCCTTTTTGCAGTGAGGGCCCCAAAATTGGACACAGTATTCAAGGTGTAGCCTCACCGGTGCTGAATACAGGGAGACAATGACTTTCCTCGTCCTGCTGGCCACACTATTTCTGGTATTGGCCAGGATGCTGTTTGCCTTCTTCACCACTTGGGCATGCTGCTGGCTCGTGTTCAGCCAGTAATCGACCAAGACCCCCAAGTCTCAGCTTTCTCACTCCTGCCCCAAGCCTGTAGCACTGCATGGGGTTGTTGTGGTGACCCAAGTGCAGGACTTGGGACTTGCCTAGTTGAATCTCATAGCATTGGGCTGAGTTCATGGATCCAGCCTTCCCACATCCCTCTGTAGAGCCTCAAGCAGACCAACACTTCTACTTAACTTGGTGTCATATGCAAACTTACCTGAGGATGCCCTTGATGCTCTCATCCAGATCATCAATAAAGATGCTAAAGAGAACAGGCCCTGGTAGTGAGCCCTGGGGAACACCACTTGTGACTGGCCACCAACTGGATTCAATTCCTTTCACCACCATTCTTTGGGCCCAGCCATCCAAGCAGATTTTTACCAGGCAAATAGCATACCTGCCCAAGTCCACGTGACTGAAATGAGATGTTTTATAGACCACTGATTTTGGAAATTCAACAGAAATAATTTAAAAAAAAAAAATCTGCTGACTTTTCCAAGTCTTTTCATGCATGGGGACTCTTCCCTGAAGTTCCCTGGAATCTCACCTTTGCGGGGAGCAGCTCTTTATTCCCATGAACAGCAGCAGCAGCCTTCTTTACCACTAGGCATGGCTTCTGGAGGCCAAAGTGGTCACCCCCACTAGCTGTGTGCTGCCCAGTGCTGCTTGCCTCCTTGTGCTGTAGCATCTCTTACAGCAGCCTGAGCAGCTTTAGAGAGGGGAGATGGTGACAGTGGCAGGACTGCACAGCCTCACGGCCCTGGCAAGTGTTATATATATTACCTAACATTTCGTAAATTCAGAATCACTGAATCACTGCATCACTGGCCTTGTAATGCCAAAGAAAGGAACATTTCTGGCAGTAGCTTATGAGTGGGAAGCTGAGATGCTTCTGCAGGAGCTCTAATGTCCCCCACTGTGGAAAAGTTGCCCTCTCACTGGACTGGCAGAATGAGGAGTCCAAAGCTGAAAATCAAGTAGTTATGAGGCACAGTAACAGAGAAGGAGGGCTCATAGCACAACAATTTCTCTATTCTTTTTATCTATATCTCTTTAAATTCAAAACCTATTCAGCACTTGGTGCAAAAGACAAAGCCAAGTTTCTTTATCTCCCAAAAGGATTTCAGATGTGTCTCTCAGCATGGCGTTTAGTCACTTGTTGCTCTTTTATAAGCATTTTAAGTGGAGTCCTGGCTTCAATTAAGTGGGGCTGCAGGCCCTATTGCCAGTGAGAGTTGCAGTTTTTATTTGAACTAGATCATAATTTAACCAAGACAAAGGCAGCTCATCCCCAAGTTTGGAATCTACCGCACCATCGGTTTTGCTGTTCACAATAATGTCTTCTCCATTCTCCTATCAGTGATTAAAAGAAAAAATTGCCTATATTTTTCTACCAGTGTGAAGTCCCAGTTTCATAACTCAAAGACAGTGCAGTGTGCTCTCATGTGACATTATAATTATAAAAAAAAACTAAGCATAAGATCGAGAGAAATGTGCTGAGTGAACTGGGACATTTGCAGTCCGTAGGCACACGGCCTTAAGACCAAAGGAGATTACTGCTTTTGGCATCACGCAGAGCCCAGTATTATGTTCATGCTGTCGTAGGGATTTCTTTTTCCATAGACCTCCTGATTGTAAAAGGGGATTCCAAAACTCACATGCGAGCAGCAAATGTCTCCAAGTACACTGTGGCACCTGGCCAGGAACAGAAACCCCCGTTACTGTCTGCTGCCACAGTATGCTGATTGGAAATCGGATAGCTGTCCGAGCGCGGTGTATCACAGCCCTCGCGAGTCATGTGAGAGAGACATCAGGAAACAGTAGCTGACAGTCACATCACTGCCACTCAGAAAGGGATCGGTGCTTAAAAGGAAGCCCTGGATGCTTTCAGCATGACTGAACCTGCTGCTAATCTGCATATGTCTGGATTAGAAGTCACACCACCATGAAGATGCCACGAGCCAGGCAGCACCCATATGTCAAACATGCAGTGACAGTTCCTAACTATCCCGTCCCCCACAGCTCTATTCCTAAGCATGAACAACAAATAGCAGGCAAAAAGCAGAGCACACAGGCTGTAAAGCATCTCAGTCCTGATCCCCATGTTCCTGTGTTGTTAGGATTGATAGATTTTTTTATGCTCCGAGCGTATTTGCACATCTTCTTAATCATTTGAAAAGGATTATTGCATTCACCCAGAGTTTTAGTCCTAAAAACATTATGAGGTGGGGTGACTGCATATATCACTCTTAATCATATGCAGGACGGCATACCCTACCTTCCTGACAGCGTTATGGACCACATACCATTTGATTTAGTCTGATGACAGGGTTGTAAATGTGGAGCTTCACATCAAGCTCCCTGCCAGGGTGATGCCTCCTTTCCCAGCCTGAATACAAATACTGCTGAAGGTCGGGCTTGGTTCTGATTAATCAGATGAGCATCAGTGCCAGTGTGTGTTTGCATCTGGTTCTACATGCAGCTTGGACAGAAAGACAGACAAAATGGAACAGATCCATACAAAATACTTTGGCCGTATGGCTAAAATGGATCAAAGCTGAAATCTGATGAACCCGGATCTGTGCAGAAGTGATGAGTAAAATACATGACATACTTCTTTTTCGGTCTGTTGACTTCTGGGGAAGACCTCTGTGGTGTGACTTCCCAAAAGTGTTTTTCACATGCTAGAGGTGAGTTCAGTGCTGAACTCTGATTTCTGCAGCAGACTGAAGTTACGAAACAGAAAAAGACTTCTGTGTATTTGAATATAACAACTGAAGTAAGTGGAAATTTCCCAATGAGGACAGCTGCACCATACATATGAGGACCATTACTTCTCAATGCAGAACTGACTTCACTAAAAGTTGTCCTTTCAAGCCTTTGTTATCTGCTGTGGCAAAGGTAAAAAGTCTTTGCTCGAGAGCTGTCGATGAAGTGTAGTCTGCTGCGTTGTGTGCGGAGAGACAGGCAAAATGGTGGTAAGAGAATCACAGCCCACGGTTTGGTTAGCATTCCCAGATGAGAGGCTTCTGGGGCATAGTTTCAGGTTGCAGGCTACCTGGTAGTCCTTGCCAAAAGTGCTCCAGGGCACCAGAGTGGGAGGAGGGAACAAGTTGTGAAGTTGCAGAGTCTTTATTTTTACCTTTTCCTTTCAGAAATCAAGGATGTGGAACAGCTGTTCCCAACGCGGTTGCTCTACGCTCATCTCTCTGCTCCACATTCTTGTTCCTCTTAGTATGTAGATGCCTTTAAGATACTCAGGCTTCAGTAAGATAGTGCTAGCCCAGTTTCTACTGGCTATGAATCTGGGATACAAAGCATAGTGGAAGCAAGGCTAAAGCTGAGTCAGTATGGTTTGTCTGGAGCAACCCAGCTCCTCCGAGTGCTCCTATGCTTAGGTACTAGGCTCCGACTAGTTTTGGTTCTACTGTGTGTCTGGTCAGACCTCATCTGTAAGTAAGGCCAAATGTCCCAAAAATTCTTAGTTATTCAAAGATGCTTGCAGCAAGCAATCTGCAGCTTCTTGATGACTGAAGAAGTTAGGTACCCAGCTCTTACTGATTTCTTGAAAGCAGTGGGAGTCAGCCAATTGGCCTGTTTAGTCACATTCAAAATTCCTACAAGATACCTATCTATGCCTTTCAGCAGCTTTGAAAACTTCTCTCTCAGTGCTTTCTAGAGGATGTTGTCATTAATATTGAAAGGTCAGCCAGGGTTGCAGTATTATTTGGACAGAACTGATGTGTGTGGAGGAGACACATGCACACCACAGAGGAAACCTGAGTCCTGCACTGGAATGCACAGTTAAGCCTGTACTGGACATTGCTCTGCGTGGTCTGGGGCAGATGGCACTTCTTGCTGGACATGGAAATGTAGACTGAGGGCAATATGATTTGAATACAGGCATAAATCTCAGATCAGGACCCAGGTATTTCAAGCTGAACTAACTGGTTGGACCGTGTACTATTTTTTATAGAATGTAATTCATGGCACTCAATGCAAAGTTTGCTCTAAATTATTCAGCAGTCGTGGGCCCTGTAGGTATTATTGCATGGTAACTAGCTTTCCTAAATTAATGTTGCTTATTCTACTTTTGAATAAAGCTAAAAAATTAATTGTTACAAGCTCAGAGCTTACCTTGCTTGATCTCATACACCCTCCCTGCTGCAGAGCTGGAACTACAGTGACTTTTGAAGGCTGGGTGCAGTGCTTGTCCAAACTCATGAAGATAAATAAAACATAATACATGGACTTACCTCAAGGACACACTAACACAAGGTGAGTGAAGTCACCATGATGTTGATACAGATGCTTCTAGCTGAAATGACATTCTTTGTCTTAGGCATTTGTGTTTACTTTATGGGCTGTTAACCAAGTACATAACATTTTGCTTTGAAAAAAACTTTTAACATGAGCTGGATTGCTCATTCTGTGGCCTCCATGACGTGGGACAACTTGAAGGGAACAATCTTTAGGGACCACTAGAGAAATTGTTCCTTTCAACCTGTCCTTATCACAACAACCCCTCTCCTCATTCTCCATTTTCTTCACCTGATTCTTAAGAATTGTTTTCATCTCCTTCAGTCTTCCACCATAAACTCCTTACGTCAGAGTAAGAAGGGGGAGCCAAGAGCCATGTGTGCATAAGAAGGAAAAGTAGTGTAAAAAAAAAGGATGGCCTATGAAGCCTGGGATCTTCTCCCAGGTAGTGTTTAGGAAGAAATAAAAACAGTGGACAGCAGAGAAGGTGAATGAGGGAGTTAACTCATAGCTTGTTTAAGGGTCATTTGGATGTGGTGCTTAGGGATATAGTTTAAGGTGAATCTTGTAGAGTAGGGTTCTAGGTTGGGCTTGGTGATCCTGAGGGGCTTTGCCAACCTGGGTGTTTCTGTGGTTCTGTGCTAGTTGCTAGCACAGCAAGGCAGCAGTATTGGTTTGTCTGGCCAAAACCTGTGCAGAGCCTCGGGCCAGACAAGCTTGACCAGTCATATTTTCATCCCTTTTGACTTATGCATGAAGTCTGTAAGTTTTAGTGGTGCATCACCTACCAAATATCTTCACAAGTATACATCATCAATCAGAATAACGATTGTATGGTCCTGCTCTGGCAGGGGGATTGGACTCCATGATCTCTTTGGGTCTCTTCAACTCCTGTGATCCTGTGATCTTGTGATCTTCCTGGTTGGCATCTCTCACCCTGATCTACCTTTACCCTGATCGTTTGTTTTCAGCACCCACAAGTGGTTCTCTGAGCACAAAGCACTATCACATGACCAGAGTATTTTTGGGTGGGAGGCAATGGTGATGATGAAGTGGCTGGGAGCAGGGATGGTAAAATGTATGGAAACCTTCGGTGATTTTTGTCTTGTAGTAATTGCTGCACTATGAGGCTTTGGTATTGCTTTCTTGTAGAGGAGGGAGGATCAGGTTTGTGGTGAGCACATGTATGTCTGTCCTTAACAAAGCTGGACAGAGAAGTGGGTATTTCAGAGGTTAAGTTTCTACACATTTCATGAGAACAGGTAGCTGGGTAGAGGGATGGAAGTGCCCTTCTTGGGCCCACTAAAGGGAAACTTCATACTTTATTTTCATGCCTTATTTTGTAGAATAATTTAGGAAATGGAATCACAGGAAAAGGCCTTTAAGGTCATTGAATCCAACTGTTAACCCAGCACTGCCAAGTCCACCACTAAGCACCATGTCTGCACATCTTTTAGATACCTCTAGGGGTGGTGACTCCACTGCTTCCTTATGCAGCCTCTTCCGATGCCTGACAGCTCGATGAAGAAACTTTTCCTAGTGTCCAGTCTAAACCTCATCTGGTGCAACTTGAGGCTGTTTCCTCTTGTCCTGTCACTTTTCACTTGGGAGAAGAGACCACCTCACTACAGCTGTCTTTCAGCTAGAGAGTGATACGATGCTCCTTCAGTCTCCTTTTCTCCGGGCTAAATAATCCCAGTTCCCTGAGCCACTACTCATGAGACTTGTGCTCTAGACCCTTCATCACCTGCTGCTCTTCTTTGGACAGAAATTGTAGAATTACAGAATGGTTTGGGTTGGAAGGGACCTTAAGGATGATCTAGCTATGGGCAGAGACACTTTTCCTAGACCAGGCTGCTCAAGGACACATCCAACCTGCCCTTGAACATTTCCAGTGGTGTGGCATCCACAGCTTCTCTGAGCAGCCTCACCACCCTCAAAGTGAAGAACTTGATACCAGAAGTGTTGGACAGGGCTAGCAGTTGAAGAGCTGCCAGGAGAAGCTCCCTTGGAGGCCAGTCAAAAGCAGTGAAGGTTACAAGGGGTGCGAGGAGTGGTGGAGAGCGAAGAGTGGCACAGCCACTTTGGGCAGCCCTTGGAGCCACGCGGGATCGGGGCTAGGTGGCAGCAGAGGATGCAGGCAGCACTCGGTTCTATTTTAACATGACAGCTGCCCACACCAGGGTCAGGAACGATTTCACAAGAGTATTAACAAGCCTCAGTGAGCCTCCTTGCTGCTCTGCCCCCACACATTCCCCTGGCTGCAACTGTGCCCCACCGCATTCTCTGAAGGATGTGCACCTTTATTAGGGCTCAGGCAGCTCTCCACACAATCCCCTGTTTTCTTTTGGCTGTTCTGTATTGGTGGGGTTTTTAAACGTGTTTTGGAGCTCTCATTTCTCTTTCCTTTGAATACTGTTTTGGGTCCCTCACTGCAAGAAGGACATTGGAGTGTGTCCAAAGAAGGGCAATAAAGCTAGGGAAGAGTTTAGAGAAAAAGTCATGTCACAGAATCACAGCATTAACCAGGTTGGAAAAGACCTCTAGAATCATCCAACCTATCACCTAACCCTTCTAATTAACTAGACCATGGCACTGAGTGCCTCATGCAGCCTCCTTTTAAACACCTCCAGGGATGGTGACTCCACCACCTCCCCGGGCAGCCCATTCCAATGCCAATCACTCTTGCTGTGAAGAATTTCTTCTTACTGTCCAGCCTAAACCTGCCCTGGTGCAGTCTGAGACTGTGTCCTCTTGTTCTGTCACTGGGTGCCTGGCAGAAGCAGCCGAGGGAATTCATAGAATCATAGAANGGGAGCTTGACAATGCCAGTTAATGGTTGGCTTCGATGACCTTAAAGGTCTTTTCCAGCCTGAACAATTCTGTGATTCTATTCTCCTCCCAGGGACATGAACAACTATGGAGTTAACCTGGAGAGTAAGGCAGAGGAGAGAGAGATCTGGGCCCTTTTCCTTTTCCTTTTCCTTTCGCTTTCCCTTTTCCTTTCCCTTCCCCTTCCCCTTCCCCTTCCCCTTCCCCTTCCCCTTCCCCTTCCCCTTCCCCTTCCCCTTCCCCTTCCCCTTCCCCTTCCCTTCTTTTCAACAGACTCATCAGAATGGCTCCCTTTTGTTTAATGTACTGATGGAAGCTCTTCCATGTTTCCAGAGCTGACCCATAGAACAGAGCCACCTTCATGCACATTTTGTGTTGACAAAAGATGGACTTTTTTCCACGAGCCATCTGTTCACCCTGCAGAAAGGGCAGTCCCAAAAAAAGGAGACATCAGTCACTGGAGTAGAGTGTCCTAACATCACCACCAGGAAATCAGTAATGAGACAGAAAGCAAAGGGGCAAAAACATACAAAAAATGAACAGAAAAATGCTGGATACACTGTAGAGTTGAGATAATGAAGGAGAAGTTATTTGCTAGAGAAATATGGAAGCTGGAGGTTAAGGGGCAGCAGATGTTAAGTAAACAAACACATGTGAGCTTATATTCTTCTTGCTTTTCTACCATCCACTGAAGAATTAATTAATGAAAAAAATCTGGCAGCTTGGATCTCATTTTCTGGAGAACAGACCACAGGAAAACATGTACAATTTTGGCAGTGTTTTATTCATAAGGTCAGTCCAGGCAAAGGAATACTGCAACCCATTTAGTTACTTTGTCCAAGGAATTTACATTGAAATTATCTGCACTTTTAGCAATCACAATTGTGAGACTATGGCCTGCATTCAGCAGGTCAGAAATGAGCTCCCAGTTCTGTGGGGTTTTGTACCTTATACCAAAATAACATTGCAGTTACCTTACAAAACTCTGGTTTTGCATGTATTCTTGAGGTGCTCTGGTAATATGGCAAGAAAGAAGAAATAAATGGTGGATGTGTAAACAAGAGGACACTGACATGTTCCATCAGTGGAGACAAAGATGTACAAATTGTCAGCAAGAACAGGGGCAGTGTAGAGATCTCAAACCTAGGAATGAGGTCAAATTATTCAACCAGGGTTTCTTATACCTGCTTTCTCATCATTTTAAATGGCAATGTCCCTTTTGTAAAGGGTCCTGTTAATTTTCCCTGGGAGAAGAGTCCTTCTTACAAACATCATGAGGCAGGCAAGAGCTGCTGGTGTAAAAAACCCTAACACTGTGGTGCACTGAAAGCTGAGGCTAATAAATAAAAGGAAAATTACATTTGAGGGAGTAACATAGATATCATTGCACTGGCCTTACTGTTAATCTTGATATTTGTGTGATGAAACATATCCTTTGTGACAGTAGAAAAGAAACAGTGGCAGAGTTGGCTTTAGCCTCCACCAGACTGTTGCAGGACCTAGGAACTTTGCCATGACAATTACAGTGTAGTTGGCTGTAGATTATGTGAGGCCTCAGTCCCAAATCTAGGTAAAACCACATCCTTAGAAGGAGAACAAGACAGCCTTTCCAAGCACATACTTACTGTAGAAAGTTTAATAGGAGTTGCAGTACATTATCTTTACTCAAAACATTAATGCTGTTACCAGTCTGGGTGAGAAGTCTAAACCATTTCCTCTTTGCACCTGATCTTGGCTGAATTTTCCAACAGATATGGAATAGAAAGGTATGTTAAGGAAATAGAAATATGAGACCAACCATGCCTATGTTAGAAAACGTAGCATTCAAACAAAAATGCCTTTCTATAAATAGACAGGGAGACACAGGAATGGAAATTCCATCTGTTGGCATCTAGGAACAAGAAATGGAATATATATATGTGTCTGAGTCTCTGTGTGTGGTCTATATTCCATAACATACCATGAAGGAAATGCTTCTTCACAAAGAGGGTTATCAAACACTGGAATGTTCTGTCCAGGGCAGTGGTGGAGTCACCATCCCTGGTGGTGTTTAAGCAGCCTGTAAGGACATGGTTTAGTGTTGACCCTGCAGTGCTGGGTCAAGGGTTGGACTGGATGATCTTTGAGGTCCCTCCCACCCAGATGTATTCTGTGATCCTATGAAGACATCACTGACAGAGAAGAGAAAGAGGCCCAGGCAACTGCAGGGCAAGGAGTTCTAAACATCACTAGAGTCAGTGCTCCCTAACGACTCAAACACTAAAGTGGCAAAGCCAAGGCCTCTTGCCCTGGTCTGAGGCTTGCAGTATTGCCATGTTTCTGCTCATTTCCTTCCACCTTTCTGAGCAAGTGGCTCACAACAATGATCTGATGCTCTCAATGTCACTAAAATGGAATCCCAGAAATGAATCCCTCATGTGCACAGGGTCACATGTTGGTTTTGTGACACCATGGGTAAGGTAAAGAAGGACAAGCCTGAACAGACTGTGCAGCTGAAATACAACCCTTTTTGATTATATCCATCACATGTTTTTTCCAGGGGGAAAGGCATGATCAGCAGGGATGCTAAGCTTTTTAACCTTGAATGACATCCTGTGATAAGCCCAGGCACACGGGAAAAGAAAGGCAATGGCTTCCACCCACCAGAAGTCTTATATTTCCACAGTGCTGAGGCTGTGATAATTATGACACATCCAGCTGGTGCTATTATTCAACCATTCCTGCAGGAGAGGGCTGGTCTTAAGCAGCAGCATAAAGGTTGCTACAAAACTTCACGGCTGCAAAAAAAGTTAATTAACAAAAAGCAGTTAACTGTTCATATGAATGGCAGGAACAACTTCCACAGCCATGTGATTATATTTGCATTCAGTGCAGTGCTTAAGATGCCTTGCTCATGGGCCAGAAGCCCACTGTGGTTAAGTGCTGCATGAAATGGGTGAATGGAAAAAAGGAGAGAACAAACTCATAGTGGCAGTTGTCAGCCTGCTCTTGGAGGAACAGTTGTTGCAGTTGAGCCAGTGCCAGGATAAAACTTGCAGCAGGAAAAGGGGGAGAAAGAGTCACAGCACCAAGAGAGCATCAGCAAAGCTATTAATAGGGGGAAGGACGAAAGGTTGAGCACAGATGCTGATGACTGGAAGATGCATGAATGCTGGGTGAGGGATTGTATCCAGCAGTAATGGAGAATACTGAAGGAGGCTTGGTCATGCTCACAAGGGGACCTGACCAACAGAGGGAACAAAGAGGGAGAACATGGCTTGATGAGTGGCCTTGTAGGTGAGAGGGAAAATTGAGGCATGGCTGCAGACAGCACAAAGACAGACATGCAGAGAAACCCAGACTGATATGATCTGCTTGCCATCAGCACACAAGTACTTGCATCTAACTATGAGTGAGGGGGCAAAACACATGAGGAACTCCCCAAAATTTCTCAGGAGACACAATCTGAGGAGACACAGCTGAGAGCAACGTGGGGGCAGAGAAAGGGCTCAGATACAAGGTTATTCAGAAGAGTAGAAAGGGGAAGGAAAAGAAAGAGAAGGGGAAAGGAGTATGAGAGAAGAGACATCTTTGTGAAAAGGTGGCTTTGGTGACAGTGATGGCAGGAAAAATTGCTTGTCTCTGACAGGGCTGGGAGGTGATGGGGAAAATAATGTACCTGTCTGCAGTAGGCTTAAAAATGACCAGTTATGGGGTACACTGCTAGGGAAAAGGGAAAAACTGAGTAGAGAAGCATTCAGACTGTGTATGTTGTTATGGAAGCTTATAGCAGGAGAAGCTCTTGAGGGCAGCAAAGGGGAGTGTAGAAACAGAGATGCAGCCAGGTTTGGTCAAGTGTCATCAGAGGTGAGACAGAGGGGAGAGCCAAGGTAGGTCTGGGTTTGTGCTCCTGAGTGAGGTGAGAGGTGGGAAGAGGAAGACAGAAGCATGAGTGGGACAGACACCAAATAAAAGGGCATAAGCAGAGCAGACAGGTGAGCACTGTGAGTTGTGGAGAGATCTCTTGGGGAGTGACCAAATAAAATAAAAATAAAGTGGGTTTTATCTCTGGGGGAAAGGGAAGCATGGTGAAGGTTCTCCTGGTACTTCTTTGCATAGCCAAAGGGTGGCATGTTCATTTGTGGAGAACAGCACTTACACAGAGGGAAAGGGGTAGCTGGAATTTCTTAGCAGGGGTACAGGAGAATTAAGCCTGAGGTAGTAAACAGTATTTGATCAGTTTAACTTAAATGTTAAACTTCTGTTGCATCCATCCTTGTTGCACTATTGTATAGTGACCTTTCCTGCAGTCTCCTCTCCAGCATTATACCTTGTCAGCTTCTGGAGGAAAGGAACCTGACTTAGACAGCCCACTCCTCATTTCTCCCCTGAACATCTGGACTTTGGTAGGTTAGCTGTCTGCAGTTGTTTTTAGATAATGTATAGATTTGCATTTCTTCAGCTGGAATTTCCCTGCTGTTTTCAGCCCTGCTAGGATGTCAATCTCAGATCTTCCCCAAAATGCCTGAAGTGGATCTTAGAACATGCTCTAATGATTTTTCATAGACCCTGCTGTTCATCCAGCTTCATTCTTCAATGGCTGGATACCAGCCATCCTGGCTAGGGTGTCACAACAGGAATGATCACACGAAGGTTCTGTGAGCACCCGTAAAGACGCCTCTCCTGTCAATGGCTGCATTTGTTCTTTTTTCCTGCCTTTGTGCTAAGACAGCATCCTACATTCATACTTTCCTTTTTCTTCTAAATCTTTTGCCTCAGACAGAGTTCATTTTCTGTCTTGCTTTTTGTGTTAGAAATACACACCACAGCAGATGAGTTAAACAAAAAAGTCCCCTATTCCTCTTCCCTTACAATGCATAGAGGACTGTGTAAGAAGCTTTGCCAGCTCTGAAATGGGAAGGCTGGTAATTTTTTTTTTTGCTTACATGGAGATCATTTTAATCCAAACAGACTCTCACTACAAAAGATATAAAGGACATTCCATTGCTTCTTGAGTCCAGAACACTCCTAAACTGACACATTTACTACTTGGGCTCAGTTTGCACAGCACAAAGCACATAAGAGTACTTTGTCCACAGTGTTACAATGCTGTCCTTTCAGAAAGCTGATCATTCTCCAGCCTGAGCTTTGGCATGATCTCACTAACAAAGCTCAGCACATGGGCAATAGGGTACATAGCTGAGGGATGCCTTATGTCAGAAGCCTTGGTTTGTGGTAGCACTACGTGACCCTTGGCATCTCTGTGTGCCTTCAGCCAATGGGCGACGATGTGAGCTACAATCACAAGCATCCCTTACATGCCAGGACTTCAAGCCCAGATTACTATCATCGACAACTGCTTGAGGAGCCATTACAAGCTAATTGGGTGGCAAACTGCTACTTTCCTATCTGTTGGAGCTTATTTATGGCCCTGAGAAATCCAGCCTCAGCTTTAAAGGCCAAATCAGGAGAGAGCCTGCTCAAGACACCATTGGTCTGATCACTGACTGCTGTCTTCATGTTATTGGTTGTAGTCTCTAGAAAGAGGATGATTTGGACTGGACAGCAACTGTCAATCTTCCTGAAGAGAAGAAATAACTTTGTCTGTCTGAGGGTAATTGAAAGTTTTTTACCTGCCAGTGATATGTATGAGGTGACCCTGCAGCTATCTGCATAGGCTGCTCCAGCTCTTTGCAGCCCTTATCAGCACATAGATGATGACATGTCTAATACAGTTGCCAGGTACTTCAGCTTTTGTACTGCATACACATTTTGAACCTTACCAAGTGGGATGTATTTGTACATGGAATGAAGGGATTTGGCTGGGCAGCAGCTGACAGGCCATGTCCCCATTGAGGACAGGCTTACCTGTCAGGTAGTTAGGGCGACAAGTATTCATGAAGGATGTCCAGTGATGTTCATTTCAGGCAGTGTGACAATGTGGCTGCAAGACATTTTAACTGACTTACCTAAGAAGAAATCAGCCTAGCTTGAGGGAGGCTGTTTCACCCCTTTACTTAAAGCATTAATATGTTCTAAGCTCTTTTACCCAATGTGGCATGAATTTCAACTAGTTCCTAACCTACTGCCTTAAGTGAAATGACAATCAGGCTTTACAACTTAAAATAAAATACTTTACATCTCAACCACTCCCTCTGATTTGAGCATAGCTGGATAGAGCTATGAGCAGAGAGGAAACCCTGAAACTTCACCTCTCAGAGAATGAGGTAGATGGCAGAACAGAGACCAGGAAACAAAACCATGCTGAGAAAAGAAAACAACCCCATGATTCTCTGAAAGGGGTAGTCACTCCTGATAAAGAGACCCTGGAGGCAGCTGTCTCCCTTGTCTGCACCATGAGTAGGATGCACTCCTACTTCCTGTCTGAGCAAGAGAGATAAGGTGAAAAAGCCACCGTCACATTTGACATTTCTTTTAGTTTCCCTTTTTACTGCCAGACAGTATGATTCACTGGGGTGCTTGAAAGTGGAGGTGTGAACAGAAAATTCAAGTATAGGGCTAAGATATTGAAGGGTAAGATTCCTACCCTTATGACTGTCTCCAGAAGGGCTGAGAGTAGGTCCTGCTGATAGCAATGAGTACTTTGTCTTCTGCTGCATCATAGATAAAAGAAAATGCCCTTCTGATTGTGATTCTTCTGCCTCCTCATCTCTTGCTGCACAGGAGTCTAGTCTAGGCCAGACACATAGGAAAAGGTTGATGTCTTGGTTTTTGCTCTGGTTCCTTGGTTTTTGCAGTGCCCCAAAGCAGCTCAGCACATGCCCTCTCTCTTTAGAGTGGCAGATGTCACACCATGGAAGATGGGGAACAAAATGGCAGCTTTTAATAAAGTAAGTTTACAAAGACATTCTACCAATCAGTGCTTTTTGGAGGTACATAGAGTCCTTTGGTGCACATGAAGTATTTCATTTCTATATGGCCTAAAAGATTAAGACTTGGCTGGGAGGCACAGACCCCAGGTACTTGTACTAGGCTTGCAGCCTGAGGCAATTACAACAAGGTCATTAAAACACCTCGTTGGGATGACTGCCATATGCAGCATGTGTATCCATCATGTAATGCCTCATTCAAGTCCTTTAAGCACAAGACAGGATGGAATGAACTATTCACTCCTCAATGCACTGGGATGACCAGAACCTGGAATGGTATGACCTGTGTGTGAGCACTGGGAGGGGTCCCTGCCTATGGCAGGGGGTTGGAACCAGATGATCCTTGAGGTCTCCTTCCAACCTTACCATTCTATGATTCTATGATTTCTTGGGTGGATCTGTGAATGGTGGCTTTGCTACTTCTGCCTTTTGCTTGAGTGTCTTGAGAGACTTGCCCAGTTGGTGCCACCTGCAGCCACTCTTAGTTCCCAACCATCTTCCTTGCAGGGAAATTTGTTTAACTTCTGGAGCAGGGAAGCAACTGATATTCCAGAGAGGAGTACACTAGCAAAGGCCTTGTTTGTGTATATAGATATAGATATATAGATAAAGATCTATAGATATAGATATATATATGCAAAAAAAGCTTACACAACCACACATCCACACAGACACACCTACTACAAGCATACACACACACATACTTATGCATGTGTACATACTATATAGAGTGAGGAGGCATGTATAGAGAGATAGAACTATGTCTGTCCAGCTTTGTCAGTGGTCCTCCCTTTTTAGACAATCTGTGGCAGTGTGCATGGAGCTCTGAAAAATGTTGTTAGCAAGGACAGAGCAGGTAGCTGATGAGCTCACAGAAGTTGGATGTGAGCTCTTATGGACACAAGCTCAAGCACTTGCTCAAAACCAGGCAGGCCTCTGAGCAAAACCAGGTCCTTGTCCACCTGGGATTTCAAAATCTTGAAGAGTGGAGATTCCACAGCTTTGCTGCACAGCCTCTTCCACTGTGCATCTCCAGCTCTAAGTGTTTTTCCTCTGTGTGTACTTACAGAGAAATAGGATACCAGAGGAAGGACAGAGTGCCCCCAGACATGTGTACAATGGTTTTAAAGTGGAGCAGGGTAGATTCAGGTTAGACATAAGGAGGAAATTCTTTACAATGAGAGTGGTAAAATACTGGAACAGGTTGCCCAGGAATGTGGCTGAAACCCTGTCACTGGAGACATTCAAGACCAGACTTATGTGTCCCTGGGCAGCCTGATCTAGTTGGATGTGTCCCTGCTCACTGTAGGGAACTGGGAGAAGATGACCTTTGAGGGTCCCTTATGACTTGATACAATCTGTAAATCTCTGGATCTGTGAATAGCTGTGTTCATGGGAGAGCAATCCCAAAATCTGTTTCCCCTTGGCAGGTGAAAAGTGCACGCTGCTTCTGGTGACCAGCACGTTTTCTGGACAGCTTTTAAAATAATCTCATGAAGCAGTGCTGCATGTTGTGATCAGTGAGATATTTCTCAGAGAGAATATGCTTTTAGTTTGCAATCAGACTTGCAGCTATGCAAAGATTCACTGCTTTTAGGTAACTGGAAAAATGAGCGCCTTGAATCTCTTTCACATTGAGATCTATTGTCAGTTTATTAAATTCAGATTTATGGCTGACTTTCCTAGCCAAAAAATAGCTGTTAGCACACTATAACAGAGCATAAATTTGAGCTCACTGAATCAAAGACATTATTAAAGGAAAAAAAATTACTTAATGACCTGTCTGATCTAATAAATCCTGCCGTTCGCATAAAATAAGGTGACGAGAATTTATGTCCACTGGATGTGTAAAACAAAGGCAGGCTGCAGTGGTGAGAATTTGAAATGCTTGCTTTAGCCATCTGGTCTTTACCATAGGCTCTTGTAGGTAAATAACTTAAGGATAGAAATGTCTGTGTAAGATTCTCTTGAGGTGATTGAGACATTTTCTTACGTAGCATTAACATCAAAGCAGCCAGATGGTTTGAGGCTTCTGAGGTCATCTGTGGGCCACCATGCTTCATGACTGGCAGAATCCCCTTGACCACAGAGCTGCTCTGAAATCGTGGGCTTACAGTGTGAAAGGGAAGATATCATCTTGCAATGACAGGACAAGGGGCAATGGGTTTAAACTGGAAGAGGAAAGATTTAAACTGAATGTTAGAAGGAAGTTCTTTACAGTGAGGCTGGTGAGACACTGGTACAGGTTGCCCAGGGAGCACATTGGGATCACATTGGGTGATTCTGTGCTCCACAACCTCTCTGGAGGTGTTCAAGGCCAGGTTGGATGAGGCCTTGAGTAACCTGTACTAGTGGGAGGTGTCCCTGCCTATGGCAGGGGGTTGGAACTAGATGATCTTTGAGGTCCCTTCCAACCTTACCATTCTATGATTCTATGATAGTTCTCATCCAGGAAATCCCATTTAACAGAACTTGATGACCACCAGCTCCAAGTGGTAGCAAATCTGTACAGTGATTTTTCTTCTTATTTACTGTAGTTAATGTCTGATGGAAGAGGTCTGTTTCTAGCCTGCCTACCACCGGACTTGCAGCTGCTCCCTCTTAACTACCACAGTGGCCCTCATTTGTGGAAACAGAAACCACCTTAATGACAACCTCTTCAAAGCCTGATTGAAATTTGCCTTATGCTGTGCTCTGCTGACCTTCAATGAGCTGGCAAAAAGCACAGGGTGTTCAGCTCCCTCGTATCCTTGCTGAGGTGCCACTCACATGAACACACAAGTTCATACATGCTTTGTTGTAATGAAAGCAAAGTATGAGCACCCCTTTGCGTGTGCCATGTACTTCTGCATTTACCAAGCACCTACTATTCATTGTCTAAAAGCTAAATAACTTTGTGATTTCACTGTTGGGCTTGATTATAGAAGCATATCATTCAGATTCCTTAATACTTGTATGTATGTATACACATACGTGTGCACACTATTGTATATAAGCAAAAGTCATTCTGCAGACCAGTTTCTGTTTAGCTACATATGCCTAAAAAAATGTCATACATCCATGAGCCAAGCCTAAGCTTTATTCAAGAGTCAGATATGTTTTTGCTCAGGCCCAGCTGTCAGACTTCTGACAGATGCCATAGAAAGCCAAGTGCATCAGTTCTGGAACAGCATCGCCCCAGGGCCATCCTTGGAGACATCAGGAGAGACTCGAGTTTATTTGTTTGATTTAAAGCATATCAGCAGAGGTTCCTTGATTGTAGTTTGGTTCCATCCATTCCCACTCATGTAGTGCTCCCTCATGGCAAGGCCTTGTAACTGGGGCTCAAACATCACAGGTTTTGCAGTCACATCTGGGCTGAATTTTCCCAGGGGCATAAACACTCCAGGATGGGTTTCCTAGCACAGCTTCAAAGTGGGCACTCCCATGACAGCACTGCCAAGCACATTCCTTTTTTTGCCCATATTCTTAAGCTTCTGTGAGCAGCAGAGTAACTCTTTCCTTTATCCCCTTAAAGGCAAACATTGTGCAGCCCTCAACTGTTTCATCAAACTAGACCCACAGCATTTTAGTGCCCTTCCCATTTATTCCATTACTCGCAGCCTTCAAGAAGACTAATTCCCATGCATGGTTGTGATCTGTCTTCAGGATTTGTGTGTGTGGATGAGACAGAGGAGTGATGTGCCTGGGATAAGGGGTAATGGCAAATGGGAGAGGATCTGTGGAGAGGGAAAATGAGAAAAAGGAAGGGGATCAGCTTTGTGAAGAGTTACAGCAGGTAACAGTGAGCTCATCGAGGCTGGGAAGAAAGGGGAAGCAGCAAGTGAATGACTTAGGTTTAGGGAGGCAGTGCAAAAACATCTCCCTGTTCTTCAAGAGTCTGAATAATTCCTTGCAATAATTTCATTGCTTCTAATGCAGGGCATTTACCATTTACCCTCTTCTCTCTATATAATCCTCTAGGACATTTGGGAGAAGAGGAATTTTCCACCCTTGAGAATAAAGCCCAGATGGCCTAGAAATGTTGAACTCCCTTGCCTCCAGGGCTGCACTGCTATGTCTTTTCTGGTGATAATATGTCAAAATGCAAATATAGCTGGGTTTCAGGCCCCCATGTGGAGCTTTTGCCTAGGAAATGTAGCTGATGTTCACATCATACTTTCATGTATTTATTTTTGTTGGTAAGTTTGAACATATTTTCCTCAGCCTGTGGTTCTCTTCCTGCTGTTTGTACACATGTCATGAATAATTAATTCCTGAGAATATAATTTCACTTCCTTAGTCCTGATGTTTTCTGCTACAAATCCAGATGTGTTACTCCCTTAGTTAAGTTTTGGTAATGTAAACATTAGTAATAATAGAGTTTGGCACTCTTGCCAGATGCATTTTCACATTTCAGCTCAAGGTTCTCTCAGTGGACATCCACGTGCCTTGAAAGCATGCCCCACAGACAGAGATGTGATTTTGGGGTTATAGTAACTCTCATAGGCAAATGTGCAATAGGAGACTTTGGTGAAAGAGACAAGTTAGTCCCCTGTGGCTTTCTCATTTAAAGTTAAGATATGGCCAGCTATAGAACTGATAGAAAACTCATCCAGGTCAGTGCTGTCTTTGTCCAGTTTATTTCAGCATGTCTTTCCATATTTGAATGAGGTGGGGTGTATGTAAAGCTGGGTCCATGATACATGTCAGGAAAGAGTAAGCAAACAAGGTTTAGGAAGCAACTGCTATGAATTCTCTGTTTGTGGAATGAGTATGAGCATTTCACTTCAAAAAAGCAGAGCCCAGTACCTAGTACATTTAAGGTCTCTCCAGGCCTTTACTGGAACATCTGTAAATCCTTCACAGCTCCATGCCATTGGACATGGGTTCTGTACAGCAGGGTACCAGCCAGAGATGGCTTCTAGGTTCACCACAACAACTGCAGATGGGAAAGTTTACAAAAGTTCTTTGCAGGGAGTCTGTCCAGTGGCTCTAGAAAGGAGGATGCTGTCTTCGAGGACTAGGAGGTGGGAGAGTATCCACCCTCAAGGATGCTTATCTTACTGGACTTAAAAGTGCATATGAGGAGTTCCTTTGGTGATCTTGAGGAAAGCTTTCCCAGTCAGCTTGACCTAGGCACTGACTGGTGTTCACCTGTCATAAAAAAGAGCACTGTCACAAGTTAGAAATAGACCCCTCCCAAAGGACACACAACATTTCTTTGCTCATTCCCCAAAGGTTAGCTGTGCAGCCAGGTTTCCAGGTCAGACCTACATTTAGTAATGTATAGATGTATACTAAAAATACATTGGTAAAGCTTGACTTTTTTGTGAATGTAAGGCTTCTGTTTCTGAGGGAGAAGGCAGATGGAATATAAGGAACATACTGTGCGTGAAACATGAGTAAATAAAGCTGTCACCAAAAGTTCTGAGTCTCACTGCTAGGCTGATCCACACTCCTGGACTGATCTTGAACTTTTGATGAAAGTGAATACTCTAGTCCAGAATGATCTGGTCCTCTAGTTAGCAGAAACCTCAGGGAATGAAAGGAGAAATGTAGCGTGGAGTGCACACGGACCTGTGGGTAGCAGTTTGCTCCAGCCCTGTGAGAAAGTGGCTGGTGGATACAGGATCCAATGAACATAGAGAGAACTGTAAAAGTACTGGCAAAAGAAGCTGATGCTATCTCAGTTCCTTAGCTGCATCCCCTACCCTCATCCTCACTCTTTCCACGTCTCTGACTGAATCGTTGTTTGAAGAGAAGTGCCAGGAAAAAACCTGTTAGAGGCAAGACACGGAGACACATTCAAAGCATCAGCAGGCTTTACAAGCCTGGACCAATGTTCCAGCCACTCTACCCTAGAGACTCTTGCTGCTTTTAAAAAGCAACCTCTATCAAGACACCTGACTTTTCAGATAGTCCCTGCACAATACTCAACAGAGAGTAAGGTTTGCCTTTTGAATCTGGCTTATACACTATGCTTTCCTGACAGACTTGAAGACACCCTGTACATCACATAATTCATTTGATATGACTCCATTTAGACTGTCTCACACCCAGAGATACACAGCTGATCAGGTGCTGAATATGCATTATAGCAAGAGGAATTGCAGACATGTCACACATCCAGCCAGCCTCCAAAGAACAAGCGCTGAGAGCTGCCTGCAAGGTCAGATGGGGGAGCACTTGGATCATGGGCAGCAATTAGAACATCGAGAGACCGAACAAAACATTCTTGTTGCAGGTCCCCACATCTCCTGTGTGGTTGCAGTTGATCTGTGAAATTCAGGTCACTTGCCAGGTTTGTGTTGCTACATTAAACAGCATTACAGCAGAAACAACCTTGTGCTGCACAAGGCTTAGGACGGAGCCACTGCAATATAAAATGAACGCGAGCGCAAAGAGTGGAGAGGAGGGACATGGGAGCTTTTGAAATAAATATAGGCTCTTAATTTCTAAATTAAAAGCAAAACCAACTGGGAGGAGGGCTTAAGTTTGCCTTTTCCCCCTTCTCTGGAAGAAATTCTGATAGTTGGTTTGATGGGCCCCAAACCTGGGCCAGAAATGATCACAATTAAGCTGAGAAGCATGTGCCAAGCCGGAGTGTATCCAATGGCAATCAAGCAGTAGCTAAGGAATTTTAAGTTCCAAAAAGAAAAGAGAAGCCAGCTGTGTCCACTGAGCACAGCAGTAAGGCAGAAAGGCTGTGAAATTGGGAGATTCAAATGATGCTGTACCAGTGGGTGCAGGGCTGGGTTCCCGAGGGGACCTGGCAGTGGGATGCTGCCCTCACAGCAGGGAGGGAGAGCAGCAGTCCGTGCTCTGTCTGCTGGGTGCAGCTGAACAGGATCACAAATAATAGATTATAGACATGTGCCTGTTTGATGTGGGTGTGAAATTCTAAATTAGCTAACAAAATGGTGCTTTGTATTAATAACATGCCTACAATTTAGTCCATCATTTCCCTGAGAGAATGGCAAAGTTAAATAATTAAGTGTGCCTCAAAATAGGATTATTATAGGGATTAAGAGGAAAAATATAGCTGCTAAAATTGAACAAGGAATGTAGGAACAATGCCTCCAAACCATGGCTGTTGTACATAGCATTTTACATGTTACTTAAACTAGAAACAGCTGAGAATGAGTAATCTGGATGCATCTATTAACCTCATCCCTCAGTGAAAAGAGTGATCTCTAAAACACTGCACAAAGATCAACTGATGCTGTTGTTAATCACTCCTAGAGTGTGTGTCTCTAGGAATTCCAGAGCACCTTCTCACAGAGGGAGGGATGGGCTTCCTCTCATTTTTTTCTTGAGAGTGTGAATGTTTTTTGCATTAATTTGAGTGGATCTTCTGATCATTCTTTTTGTTCCCTTACTAGAATAGCTGTGTGCACTCATCGTGTGCTAGTTTAACACCTCTGATCTGTGCTTGACTCTCCACTCCATGTTTTCCCAGTGTGTGTGTGTGTTCCATTATCATGCACATGTATCATTTGATTTTTAATTGACTTTTTTTTTTCCTTCACATTTCACTGCACCTTAAACCAGCAATTTCCCAAATATGTGTACAGAAACAAAACAAGGTAGATGTAAATCCAAGATGAATTAGAGACAGCTTTAATCACAATTACAGAGCAGGTAGATTTGAAAACCTTGATGCTCAGCTTATTCAGTCAGTGTGCATAATTCCCTGGTCTGTCTTTTTTGTCTTTAATTCTTAGCTCTGTTACTTCACAATGTGCTGTGCTACCTTGTGCTTCCTACAGAATGGGTCATCCACTCAATGCATGCAATCCACATCCAGTGTTACAAAGAGCAGCAGCAGCAGCAGAGCTTTCATTTGTGTCACATTCTGTAAAAGAAGAATATTTTTAAAAGGAAACAAAAGGGGAGACACTAAATTAAGTGAAGGCTTGTACCAATTAACCTGTGGAAGTTTCTCTCTCCTGTTCAGAAATCACAATGGAGACACTCAC
This sequence comes from Ramphastos sulfuratus, assembly GCA_013399055.1. Classification (NCBI taxonomy): domain Eukaryota; kingdom Metazoa; phylum Chordata; class Aves; order Piciformes; family Ramphastidae; genus Ramphastos; species Ramphastos sulfuratus. The sequence continues at coordinate 95,408 of WBNM01006493.1, forward strand.
AGCTGCTGTAGCAGCTGCATGCACAAATTCAGCAGCATTGCCTGGAATCCCAGCCCTTCTGGTGGGAGATTTGCCATTGATTTCAGTGGAGCAGAGATCTCAAGTTGTGTTTCTAGGGGCTCTTCTTTCCTTCCTGGTGTAAGTCCCTACATTTTTACATCTGCAAAAACCCAGCTTTCTCTAATGAAAAGAGTGATAATAAATGTCAGCTCTACCTTTTAGACAAGAAAACATTTCCAAAAGCAGAAATGTCTTCAACTCAAAGCTAATTCTAAAACATATTCATACGAATATAGAATCATAGAATAGAATGGTAAGGTTGGAAGGGACCTCAAAGCTCATCCAGTTCCAACCCCCTGCCATAGGCAGGGACACCTCCCACTAGCACAGGTCACTCAAGGCCTCCTCCAACCTGGCCTTGAACACCTCCAGGGAGGGAGCAGCCACAACCTCCCTGGGCAACCTGTGCCAGTGTCTCACCACCCTCACTGCAAACAACTTCCTCCTAACATCCAGTCTAAATCTCCCCTCTGCCAGTTCAAACCCATTGCCCCTTGTCCTGTCATTGCAAGACCTTGTCAATAGTCCCTCCCCAGCCTTCCTGTAGCCCCCTTCAGATACTGGAAGGCTACTCTAAGGTCTCCTGGAAGCCTTCTCTTCTCCAGGCTGCAGAGCCCCAACTCTCTCAGCCTGTCCTCACAGCAGAGCTGCTGCAACCCTCTGAGCATCTTTGTGGCCTCCTCTGGACCCGCTCCAACACTTCCATGTCCTTCCTGTGCTGGGGGCTCCAGAACTGCACACAGGACTGCAGATGGGGTGTGAGGAGAGCAGAGCAAAGGGGCAGAATCCCCTCCCTTGCCCTGCTGCCCACACTGCTCTTGCTGCAGCCCAGCACACAGTTGCTGTCTGGGCTGCACTCACACTGCAGCCTCATCTTGAGCTTTTCATCAACCCATATAAGCATTGTTAATATTTGCCATGAAGACTGATACTTACTTATCCAAATTGACCTGCATGGCCCAAAACCCAGGAGAAAGAAAGGATCTGCCTGATATATTACTGTCTCATTAGTGGTGCCAATGTCCTGCTGTATTTTGAGCAGGTGCTGAGACCTGCACTGCATAGTGAGAGCTCACACAGGTGACAACTGCATGTTGTGTGCAAGGGCTCCAGTGGGATCAGTTTCACTCTCAGTCAGTGTATCAGACAGCAAAAGCAAGCAGTGTCTTTCTCTTACCTTGTGACAAAGCTGCTCTAGCCTAGCATCAGTGCAGTCACATATGTAGGTGCACTTACCTGCACCCTGTACCTGGAAAAGTTTGCCACTACAGACATTTACTCTCCACATCAAAAAAAGAAAAGCCTAAGGGAAAAGCTCAGTCAACTGTAACCATCTCAAACTGGAATGTAGGCTGTGTTAGGAAGCTTGGAGCTCTTCTTTAATTAATGCAGAGCCACAGGAGATGGTTCATCCCATCTGAGGAGAGTCAGCCTGTGGAAGTACCCATCTTTCACTTTGGACTCCAGGGAATGGATGTTTAACTTCCATTTCAGCAGGCCAAGTAACTCCTGTTGCTGCACACACCTAAGCTACTTTGCCAGGTGGTCTCAGATAGCTCTTTTAGTATTGTTTGACAGGTCAGAACACAGCCTCCTCAGTTAGTGACCTGATAAGCAAGAAAAGTTTTCCAAAAGATAGCATCTTTTGGAATTATTCCTGATTTCCAGTATTTCCCACCAGGAAAATCTTCTGGCAAGTGTCCATATTTCCACCTCCAGCCTGCAGAACCCTCAAATGAATTGTGTAGAGCTTCTGGAAAAAATGAACCTTCTGATTGATGCTGTTTGTGATATGGACTGACCAGAAGGACCTAATATTCCACAGAAAACTGAAACTGAGCAGTGACTGTCACAGGCCAGTTCAAATATAAGTAAGTTCTACATACCCCAGAAGAAAGGCATGCAGAAAGTGTTGTTCCTTGACACTGACTGATTAAACACAGATCCCAAAGAGCTCTAATGCAAGTCAGTCTCCTGCTTCTGGGTGCCTGGTAGCAACATCTTCTAAGTTATTCACACACTGAGCATGGTGCCATAAACCAGATCTCGTAACAAGATGTTTAACCTGCCCTGCCAGACCAAGGGAAGGATTGTTTGTTCATTTTATCTGTTTTTTTGGCAGGAATCACCTGTTTCATTAGCCTATGAGCACATTCAGCCTTTCCATGACCAAGTTCTTGGTTCAAGGTAAGGCCAGTAAGAACTCTGATTATTCCTGTGCTAATTTCTCGATGCACAGTGCCAGTTGTTTGCCACAGAGAGACTTGGGGGTGGAATTCAGCTCTCCAGCTGACCCAGTGTAGCAATTGAATTGTAGATACATCTGAAGAGCAAACTTAAGGAAGTTTCCAGTGGAATCTTGGGCACCTGAGCTCACTTGTAGAAACCTTACTGTGGGTCTAGATTTATTCTTGGATACTGGGCTTGGATTTGTACAAAGAAAAGTTGTCTGCATGCTACTTGCTTCTTTAGTTCAAAGGCTACCTTGGACAACTAATTTGTCAGCAACTTCAGAGTAATTTTGAGCACTTGCTGGTGCTAACTTTATGTCTGCCTCCCATCTTTCTGTGTGGGTACAGACAGAAGGTGGGAATTCTCTTTTGGCTTCTACAGATGCTTGTGGTAACAGAAGACTCATCACACAGGTTTCTGATGCCTGAAGGAACCCAGACAATGTTTCAGCTCTATTTCATTCCTTTATTTATTTTCTACATTCATCATGTTCACTCTGCAGTTGCAGGGGGGCAGGAATTTTCCCATGTGAGACTGGAATGGAATTTTTTCTTCTGTGCCTGGGCTGAGCTGCACAGTAGGTGTGACTATGGTGTTCTAGAGATTTCAAGATCCAGAGAAACCTTTCTGCCTGCTCTCCTTCACCAGCATGTGTCTTTAGACAGAGCCTGGAGTAGCTGTTACTTGATAAAAGGAAGTGGTGATGTAGGCAGGGTACTTTTCCAAAAGACCCTGGGGGAAATTGCTCTTCCTATCGATGCTACTCTGGGTTCCTCCACAAGCTAAGCTTGTAAGCACATGTTTTAGAGTACAGCTCTGTTGAGATTTGGTCTATGTTCTTTGCTATCAGTAGAGACAGTAAATTGCCATTTATTTTTGTGGAAGCTTTTCTGCCAGCTTAAATCTTTCAAAGCAGCCCTGCTTTTCAGTCTTGTGCAAGAAATTGAATTCCAGCATTTTCTTTCCTTCCCATTCTGCTCTGCAAGTTGGATTTCCCAGTAACTGGGTAACTGTGCCTGCAGAGCAGCAAAGGCTTTACTTCTCTGGGTCTAGATGTCAGGAGGAAGTTGTTTGCAGTGAGGGCGGTGAGACACTGGCACAGGTTGCCCAGGGAGGCTGTGGCTGCTCCCTCCCTGGAGGTGTTCAAGGCCAGGTTGGAGGAGGCCTTGAGTGACCTGTGCTAGTGGGAGGTGTCCCTGTCTATGGCAGGGGGTTGGAACTAGATGATCCTTGAGGTCCCTTCCAACCCTACCATTCTATGATTCTATTATTCTATGATGCTCTTTTGTAACCTTCTTATCCCTCACAAAGTCTGGCAGAAATGCGTGTTTTGAATCCCAGCCCAGCATTCCAGGGATAAGGGTAGCCCAGAAGAGCAATTCCCAAAGTTGCTGTGCCAATTCAACTGCTGTCAGCGCTCTAAGTTTCTTCTGAGGTTGCTGGCAGTGGTCAGTATGGAACAACTTTTGACCACCAGCCAGCCTTGTGGAGTATGGCTCAGTATCCGTGGGCTAGAGCAATCCACTCTGTAACTCTGCAACTGCAGCAGTGGCAGAAGTGGGCTGAGAAAAAGAATATTTTTAAAACAGCATAGTGTCATAGAAGCATTTCCAAAACCTGAAGTACCATAGATGATGGTGCAAGAAATCAATCCTGCAACTAGAAATGCTGGATTTGTGTGAAACTGAAATTAGAAATTGTATTTCTAAACTTGCTGAGGGGAGCAGTTGGACAAGAATGGGGAAACGTGGGCGGGTGGAAAAGGCTTCCCATGTCTCTTTTGTATGTTTCCCTATCAAAGTGACAAAGGACCAATTGTCTCCAAGTTATAGTGGTTGCAAGCTTGGAATGCATTAAAAACCCTTCAGTTACACTGGGGTTAGTATCTATGTAAAATGTGCTGCTTGTGCTTTAATTCCTGTCTGTTCCCTGATGCTCAAAGTAGCCTTTGGCTTGACTTTGTCTGGTTTGTTTCATTGCTGTATCAGAGGAGGATAAATGAGGCACTCTCATAGGCTGGGTTCTGCAAAGCAAACATCAATCCTGCCTTTACAGGGGTCCTTATTTACAGGGGAGACCTTAGAGTAGCCTTCCAGTCTCTGAAGGGGGCCTACAGGAAGGCTGGGGAGGGACTATTGACAAGGTCTTGCAATGACAGGATGAGGGGCAGAGGGTTAAACTGGCAGAGGGGAGATTTAGACTGGATGTTAGGAGGAGGAGCTTATGCTGAAGTGAAACAAAAGCTTAAATTTAAACACTTCCTGTCCTGTGCTTGAAACCTGTGCTGGTTTGAGGCTNACTGTAAAGTTAGGGTTAAAGACTCTCTGTGGGCAGCCACAGAGAGCTGTGTCATGTCCAGGTGACAGTCAAGATCTGCTCTGAAGACACTTTGGAATTGTTTTTTCCCCCATAAAAGCTCCTCAAAATCCATAAAGCCCTGTCATTTCTAGGATATTGATCCAGTGCTGACATGTGTTGTTTATAGAGATGGGAGCAGGCACTGATGCTAGCAAAGGCAGATCCATATCACTGCCTCCCTCTCATCCTGTGTGTAACATGTCAGCTGGCAAGTGTTATGGCCATGTTGTAAAAACTCACCCTCTTTCCTACCTCTGATGCTCCTTTGCTCAACAAGACAGTAATTTTCTTCCAGGGACTCCACTCCTCGGGGTTAGAGGTGGCTTTGGTGAGCGCAAACAAGGAGGAGCCTTGGTGCCTTCAGTCTTCTTTTTTCAAAGCCCTTTTCTCATGATGCTTTGGAGTTTTCTGAGAGCTGTTTTACTAGTGCCACTCAAAAGAAAGCCAGGGAGATCATCTCAGCTGGTTAGACCCCTCTGTAGGTAGTCCAGCATCCTCAAACCAGGGTGTCATTTTAAATGCTGTGCCAGTATGGGTGACTCTGTCAAGCAGAAAATCTTTTTTTTCTGGAAAGCCACTGATGACTGCCTTGCCCTGTGAGGTATAACAGGCAGCTATACCAGATTTGGGTAGATGTAGATGCATGACATTTATTTAGTATTTAACCTGAGTTTGGTTAAGGAAAAAGACCTTGGGGTCTGGGTTGATGAAAAGCTCAAGATGAGCCTGCAGCATGAGTGCAGCCCAGACAGCAACTGTGTGCTGGGCTGCAGCAAGAGCAGTGTGGGCACCAGGGCAAGGGAGGGGATTCTGCCCCTTTGCTCTGCTCTCATCAGACCCCATNGTGCACTGATTTGTGGATGGAAATCAGACAAGGGTTTTGGAGAATGGCCTGTTCTTACCCACATAATAGCTAAGCAAATGGAGAGTGATGGAGCTTTCAGACATCTTTTTCAGAGAAGCACAATGTTTCCAGTGGAACTAGACTTACTGAAGTATGGTTTGTTAGAGGTTACACATCTTTTTACGTGTCACGTGCAGGAATGAGAACAGACCAAAAGAAACCTGTATTACAGAGGTCACTCCAGCAATCCTCTCACAACAAAACACCTCTGCCCACTTTCCACACACCCAGCAGTTTCCATCTCTCCCTATTTGTGTGGAAACAATTCCTCCACCCTCACAAAAAACAGTCAGCTCCCTCCTCCCCCAAGACAGAAAGCTGGTACTAAATGATCAATAAAATAGGCACAAAAATGTGTGACTTATTACATTTTATGCTTCATCCTGAAACCATTATAAAAGTTCTTACAAGATTTTGGCAGTCATTTCTAAAAAGCTGCTCTGTATTGGAGAGGGAGCATATGCACCATGTGATGTGACATCTGCCACAGTAAGTAAGCTTTTAATTGAATATTTGAGGAAATAAACATGTAAAACCCGTGTAACTTGATGTCAAATAAGTTATTGTTGCCTCGAGGCTTCCTTTGCTTTTTTTTTTTTTTTTTTTTTCCCCCATTTTTATTTCTGGCAGGAAAGTTTGAAATATTGCACATATCAGAGACAGGAGCACTTCGCATACAATCGTCCATCAGGACAGAAAACATAACAGCATATTATTGCTGCTACAGCAGCCCCCTCCTCCCCCCCCCAGAAAATCTTGGCAGTTATCAAAGTGGCATTTGGGATCTGAGATTAACAATGTCTCTGCTCACATCTAAATATATATATTGAGCACAGAGAGCAAGAAGGGGAATTGACACACATTCAATTGACTGCTGTACCAGTACCAACTAGAAACATCTTACATTACCTCTGTGTTTTTTCACTCCTGTAACTTTTCACAACAAGCAGTGGGAGTTTTCTCTCTCAGTCTCTCACAAATACACACATACAGGCATAGGAAGCTGGTGCAGCACAGAAAGGAACAGTGTTGATCCATCCCTCCTTAGCTTCACCATCTTCCAGTGCTCCTCCTCTTTGCTTTCCCCATGCTGTACACTGGTGTGGATGGTGTGACCAGGGCCAAAGATGTGCTGCTCAGCAAGGACCATATCCCTCTCAAAAGACCCTTCTTGCTCAGCTTTCAACTTTTCACTCATCTGCTGTAGTTAGTGGCTTTTTATGTCCTCAGTGAGACACCTGCCAATACAACACACTTCAGTGGCAGGACAAGAGATGTAGTTTTTTCCCCGCGCATTCGGTGTCTGGTGGTGCTGTAGATCTCACATTCTTTAGTGGCACCTGTGGGTCTCCTTGAGCAGTGTGCTCCACACTGAGAGTTCACTACACAGGATCTCTCTGGTTCTCTCTATACAGGTTCTCTCTGTCCTTTCTCCAGTTTACTGACAATGATGTCCAAAGTGGTGGTCTGTGCAGCTTCCTACAGGGCGATTCCCAGAGTTGTCACCACATCTATATCCACATGCCAAATGTGAGCCCATTTGAATTAATTTAGTGGCTGAGATTTTGTGAGCCCCAAGTGTTAGATGCTGTACTAAAAAAATACTCAAACAGACAGATCTTGATATTTTAAATCAAATTCTCACTTTGTATGTGCTGATCTTATTGTCTTGTAATTCGCTTGGGTCAGGCCCTTCTCTCACTTAAAAGTACTGTAAACTTTGATTTCTACAAGCTCAGCTGTGAAAAGAGTGAAAGCCTGGTCCAAGGGAGTTCCTCTTCCCATTAATTGTGCCTTTCTGCCATAGGATTTCCTCATCTGTGTTTGACATGGATTTGTCTTCTCTAAGTCTATAACATTTATGAACCATGAACCCAACACCTCCTAGCTATTTAAAGTGTCTTCTCTAATTGTTGCTCCATTTTTTCATTGAGCTGTCAAGCAGGAAAGCCCTACCAGGTAGAATCATAGAATCAACCAGGTTGGAAGAGACCTCCAAGCTCACCCAGCCCAACCTATCACCCCAGCCCTAGCCAATCAACCAGACCATGGCACTAAGTGCCCCATCCAGGCTTTGCTTGAACACCTTCAGGGACAGTGACTCCAGCACCTCCCTGGGCAGCCCATTCCAATGCCAATCACTCTCTCTGTCAAGAACTTCCTCCTAATGTCCAGCCTAGACCTCCCCTGGCACAATTTGAGACTGTGTCCCCTTGTTCTGTTGCTGGTTGCCTGGGAGAAGAGCCCAACCCCATCTGGCTACAACCTTCCTTCAGGTAGACACAGAAAATCAGACCATAGTGGCTCAGTAAGACTAAATGAAACACAGGCTCATCGAAGACAAGGCACACTGAGCAATTCCATCAAGGGAAGGCACAGCAACTGGTTAGAGTTCTCTGCAGCATGGTTGTAGTCCCACAGCAGGATCTCAGCATGCTCCAATGTATAGGATGCTCCTACACCCTGAGCTCTGGAGCTGCAGGGGAACGATTGCAGCTTAAAGGTTAACAAGATGACTGAGTTTGGTTTGAAAGTGAAGAGCCTACACATTATGGTTCCCTCTGTAATATGCAATTGGTTATGAAATTCCATCTGTTTTGCTTCACTTCGTATTTTCAACTCAGCTGATAAAGCATATAGCAGGGACACATGCCTGTTCTGGAGAAGGAGGTTTAGAGGATTTGGTAACTGGGGAGGTGGAGCATGGGATGGATGACCAGGATGGAAAATGCTTGGTTTGGTTTGGTTTGGTTTGTTTTTCTAGGAAAGGGCCATTAACAGGATGCTAAAAGGATCTGTACTGAAACCAACACCTGAGATTAAGGATTTAGATATGAGTACTGAAACTGTGTGCAGTTCTGGANAGCAGCCTATACACTCACCAGCCTTGCTGTTTCAAGTCCTTCTCTAAAAAGGCATCATCACTGTGACTGAAATCAGCTGCAGACTGGTTTTGATGAGGGTTTTTTCTTGTTAGTTGTGGCTTTTTGGTTTGTTTGGTTTAGTTTTTTATTGTTCTTCAAAGCAAGATGGGCTCAGAAATTGATTTTTGCTAAATGAGAGCATGTGACTGAGAAGCAGAGCTGTGCTGTGAGACATGGCCTTTAGCTGGCAGCTATACCAGGCTTCACCCTCAGGACAAGACACCTGTTCACAGGATGCTGTTCTCCCCTTGACATAATTTATAGACTTCTCTTATCAAGGCTCTTTACAATGACAGCAAGCCACTGCCTGTGAAAGAAAGCAGGTACAGCCACAAACAAGGGCCAATTTTACTTTGTATTTTGTTGGCAGCTGAGGAAGGTGTGGACTTAGCTTCAGGAGATGCTTGAGGAAACACTCACCTGACCCTTGGCTTGTGTGATTGAGAGCAGTGTAACATTGCCCAGATGTGTGCTTGGTCATCAGTGACCTCTGATGGATCCTAGTGCAGGACAGTGTCGTGCTTTGGTGTCACTGTATGGTACTGCCTAGAGGCTGGGGAGAGCAGGGAAATGGTCCTAGTGACAGGAAGGAAGCAAACACATTGATTTGCCTTGTGCTTCTGTTGAGCTGGGATCTCAGAGCTAAAGTGTAGGTTGAAGCCACAGGAGGAAGAGCACAAACTCAGCCTTCCTGTGGTTCATCTGAGGTCTCATGTGAAATGGGATTAAGAACACTGACAGACATGTTATGCTTAGAGATGTGTGTTTAGCTGTCTGATAGGTCACTGCAGTACAGATATCTCGTTACCAGAGACACCAGAAGGTGAGCCAAAAAAAAAAAATATTCTTGTTACAAGCCTTAAGGTCATTCCTGAGCTGAGTTATTGGAGAGGAGAGCAACTTTTCTCCTGGGAGAAGCCTGAAAATTTATGGCACAAATCTATACTGGAAATCATGATGGGAGTTTAAATGGTAGACTACTTGAGACACAGTGAATCTGAAGTAAAGAACAGAAAGAGTAATTTTTTTTCTCCTTTGATTTTATGCTTAGAAAAGCACAGAATTTGAATTATTTTAATTTTATAAATTCTAGGAGACCAGTGTGGAAGATAGAATCATAGAATAGTAAGGTTGGAAGGGACCTCAAGATGGCTATGTTGAATCTTTAAGGACCACCTTACCCACTCCATCAATCAGGGATTTGGCCAAAATTTCAAATGAAAAAACAAACAAACAAACAAACAAGGTCTAAAATGTGCTGTTGGATTTTTTTTTGGTCAATTGTATATTTTACCATGTTTGTTGGCACCCTCACATCTGTTTGTCATTGGCTACTTCAAAGCAATCTATTTCTGCAGGGCNGGTAATATCCTAACCACAAAGCAAAGAAAATGACTATCTACAGTCCTGGTAGGATTAAGCAGCCTCTCTCTTAAACATGCCCCCCCCCAACACACTTTCTTAAATGATACATGTGTTAATATGAACTTGAATATCTTTACTTGCCCACTTGTGTGCTGTGGAAGGTTACAGAAGCCTCTGTAACAAACTGTACCCTTGCCCCTCATTATTCTCAGGGGCAGTGTTGAGGAAAATCTCCTTGTCTGACCCAGTTACACTTGTTTGTCTTTCCAAAAATACTTTCCATATGGAGATCTCCAGGTCTGAGTGCCATCTGTGAGGACTTCTTGGGTTTCTTTTACAGAGAAGTCTCTGGAGGAAGCCCAAGTGCAAGACTGGGTTAGGCTGACAAGATTCTTTTTCAGTGAGAAACAAGGACTTGTGTGTGTGTGGTGGCTCCTACTTGCCAGTCACTCAGTTTTGGGTAATTCCTTAGTCAGGATGGTATGGAAATGCAGATGGACCTTGTACTCCTTTAAGAATGTGGTTGCTTCAGGGTCTCCAGGATGGATGTTTTCAGATTGCAGTCAGTCTTTGAAGTGGGTGTCCCATCCAGTCACTCTGGTATAATTCAGTTCTGTTGACCATCCCACTGTATTTTCTTGTGTTTCTACCTTCTGAATGACAAATCTACACAGGTGGAAACCCCTGAATTCCATTTGAGGGGAACTGCTTACTGAAGCCTTTTGAGCAACAAGAACTGGATATCAGATTCGTGTTTTGAGAGAGGGAAGTGTCTGCATGCCCAAAGAAATGTGATGTGGTGTGTTGTATCTGCTGATGCTACATCAGCTTATTTATATGAGAACACCAACTTCATCAGGACACACTGAACACTCAGTATCAGGACAGAAAGTCCATGGGTACAGTTGGAAACATTTGAAAAAGGGAAGGGAAGGGAAAAGAAGAGAAGAGAAGAGAAGAGAAGAGAAGAGAAGAGAAGAGAAGAGAAGAGAAGAGAAGAGAAGAGAAGATAAGAGAAGAGAAGAGAAGAGAAGAGAAGAGAAGAGAAGAGAAGAGAAGAGAAGAGAAGAGAAGAGAAGAGAAGAGAAGAGAAGAGAAGAGAAGAGAAGAGAAGAGAAGAGAAGAGAAGAGAAGAGAAGAGAAGAGAAGAGAAGAGAAGAGAAGAGAAGAGAAGAGAAGAGAAGAGAAGAGAAGAGAAGAGAAGAGAAGAGAAGAGAAGAGAAGAGAAGAGAAGAGAAGAGAAGAGAAGAGAAGAGAAGAGAAGAGAAGAGAAGAGAAGAGAAGAGAAGAGAAGAGAAGAGAAGAGAAGAGAAGAGAAGAGAAGAGAAGAGAAGAGAAGA
>WBNM01006493.1:106660-132305 GCA_013399055.1 Ramphastos sulfuratus
AAAGGAAAGGAAAGGAAAGGAAAGGAAAGGAAAGGAAAGGAAAGGAAAGGAAAGGAAAAAAAGAAAAAGAGAAGAAAAGGAAAGGAAAGAGAAAAGGAAAGAAAAGGAAAGAAAAAGAAAAGAGAGAAAAGCTAAAAGATAAAAAAGAAAGGAAAGGAAAAAAAAGCCAAGGAAGGAGGCAACTATAGTGAGCCTTAAGCAGAACTACCAACAGAGATCTGGACATTCTTAGTGTGATGTTCTGGGAAACTGATTGGCTTCAGAGGCCTTTCTGTCATCTTTTGGAGACAGCAGCATCTCTGTTGAATGCTGCAGAGATCTGACAGCATAAGTACAGCCACTGTCCTTCCTGCACAAGTGAAAGGAAGCCACCACCACCTGACTATGTATCCTATCCATATGGAAAGCTTAATTGTGGGCAAATCTAGAAAATGTGGAAGGTGGAAGGGGGAACAGATCTGTTTGACCTTCCAGCTGCATTTCTTGGGAGCAGGAAATTGCAAAATAGAAGGCAGCCAGCAAGTCTTCAGTGTGTTGTTCAGATGTGGCTAGAAATCATTCTGTTGTAAGGAGAGCATCAAATGTGTTGTTTAAAGAGGCACTGATGCTTTCTTTTAGCAAAAGGCACAGGTATTAGAAGTTACCTTTTCACTAGCTTTGGAGAACATAGTTTTTGTCCTAGTACTGAAGGCACTGCCCACTGTGTGAGAAGGTCAGTCAGAAATGGAGGATATCATTATTATAGCCTCTGCAAAAGGACTGTACTGCCCTGCATTCCCAGAGTCCAAAGAAGCTGTCCTGACTCAGACTTCCACAGCAGGAGGTATGAGTTCTGCCCAGCCAACCAGCTATCTGGCAAGCTCTGGTCACATTGCCCTGCAGGATTTAGGGCTCATGATCTAAGGCAGTGTTGACCTAAATCCTGGCATGGACATGCTGTTGTTGCTGCAGCATGACTGTGCCTTTTCTGTTATGTCATCCTATCTCTGGTAGAAGGATTAGAGGTACAGGAATTCTGACAACTACCCTTCGTAAGCAAATCACACAGCCCCTAAGTGTACCTTCAGCACTAGCCTGAGTGGGTGAATCATAGAATCATAGAATGGTAAGGTTAGAAGGGACCTCAAAGATCATCCAGTTCCAACCCCCTGCCATAGGCAGGGACACCTCCCACTAGCACAGGTCACTCAAGGCCTCATCCAACCTGACCTTGAACACCTTCAGGGAGGTGTTCCCTTCCAAAGGCTCAGGTGCTGTTCTCTCAAATGGCAGCTCTTCACCTCTCCTGCTGCCAAGTGGTCACTTGCAAGGCACATTCACAGCTTCAATAAATAATAGTGAATTCAGATGGACAGAAAGATCACATTGATGTGGGTTTAAAGTGGCAGAGGGGAGATTTAAACTGGATATTAGGAGGACGCTCTTTACAGTGAGGCTGGAGAGACACTGGCACAGGTTGCCCAGGGAGGTTGTGGAGCACAGAATCACCCAATGTGATCTGTGATCTTTGATCACATTCAGTGATTCTGTGCTCCACAACCTCCCTGGAGGGGTTCAAGGCCAGGTTGGACGAGGCCTTGAGTGGCCTGTTCTAGTGGGAGGCGTCCCTTCCTATGGCAGGGGGTTGCAACTAGATGATCTTCCAACCTTACCATTCTATGATTCTTGATGTCAAGCAGAATGAAAGACACCCCAGAAATTTGCTGGGTTGTTTTTTTTTTTTTTTGTTTCCTGGATAATATTGTGTGTGATGTTTTGCTCAAATTAAAGCACACTGGGACCACAGAAGAGTAATGATTACACTTAATGAGGGGCAATTGAAAGGTATGAAGTAGTTCTTCCAAACAAGTTCTAATCGAAGCTGGAACCATACAGGCACTGTGCTCAACAAGCTTTCCTATGAATAATGCACCTAATTACCATCTGCTTTTTTCATACCATGGATAAAAATGTGATCACATATCAAATTCTCACTGTGTTTCCTAGGATACAAGGTGATCCTCATTTCAAACTAGCTTGGAAGTGGCAAATGAGCAAACTCGATTTTAATAAAAACAAGGAAACTCACCCATGTGGAATATAAAGAAATGCCTTTGACTGATTTTCACACCCAGCCTGGTGAAGAACTTGGTAGCAGAGGGCAATAAGGCACTTTGCACCTGTGGTTTGCAGTCCATGTGGAGGATGGCAGCACTTAACCCTTATGGACAGTGTGAGATCAGTGCAAGAACATTTCCATACTAATCAACAGCACAGTAAACTCTACTAAAAGCTAATTTTTCAGCAATGTGAGCCAAAAGACAAACATGAATGACCTTCATGATACAGCCTTTTTAAATTGCCACCATAGTTAGGCAGCTTTCATAGAATCATAGAATGGTGAGGTTGGAAGGGACCTCAAAGATCATCTAGTTCCAACCCCCTGCCACAGGCAGGGACACCTCCCACTAGTATGTGTCCCACTTTGTATGTAGTGACACTAGTAAGTGTGCTGCTTAGTGGAAACAGGGAAGGCTAAAAGGATGCTCATTTCAGTTGTGTCAGCCTCACAGTGAAAGGCCTCTGGCACAGGATGAAGCCTTGTAAACAGTGTGATCCTTGCAAGATACTCCAATCCTTATCCCACATGAGAAGTGTGCCCTGTGCTGGGTTGAGGTGGTCAACTGGAATTTTATAGTCTGAGCTCCCAGTCCCCCCGGTGCTTACTCTCAAGAGTAGTACATCATTTCCACCCATTATTTCAGTGGTGTTACTTAGATTAATTGAATGAGATGATGGAGAGTTGAAGATATTGCCTGCCCTTCTCCTGGTGTTCAAAAATCATGGTGTTTTATGTCATGGGAAACTTATGGGAAGGGGTACAGCTTCTCAGTGTTCATGGTTTGTATGCAACATTACACATTAAGAAACATCTCCAGACCTATGTCTTCTCAGTACTTTATCTGTTTACACAGCAGACAGTGGAGATACCAAGTGTGATGGACAGGAGTGGGCTTCAGACAGTGTGATTGCTCTGGTTCTCTTTCCCCCAGCACTTCAGCCTAACACTGAAAGCCATTTGCTACTGTTTGACTTCAAATGTATCCTAATAGGAAACTAACCTCACCCTACCAAACAGGACATACTTGGATCAATCTGTTCTCTCCTGCTGTTAATTAAGAAGTTCAACCAAGCTGTTCCCACACTGAAGACACAGAGCTGCAGTCCTGGTCTTGTGGACTTCTACTGCTGCCTTGGGACCAAATGGGAGCAGTAAGAAAGAAAGAATAAAGCAGGTTTTCTGTAACTGAAGGGAAGTTCATCTCATGCTTTGCAGAGCTTAGGAAAAGCTCTAAGAATCAGAGCTCCTGCTCAAGAGCCCAACTCTTTCTGAAGTGTCCCACAGATAACTCTTCCTGTTCTTTCCATTCCCTCCATTCTCCGAAGCGGAGAGGGAAGGAGGAGATGACAACAGTGCAGTAAGGCTGAATGGGATTACATATCCTGCTGAAGGAGCTTGTGCATACTAAAGGCAAAAGGCTCAGCAACGACTGTGGCTGTGTATCTCTCAGGGAAGTGTTGCAGATACTGCTGGGTCTGGTAGCCTTCCAGCTCTCCTCCTCCCACATGCTCCTGCCCTGAGAAGCCTGCCCTTCATTGGTCATTCTGGAGGAGGGCTGGAGGTAGGGTTAATCACGATGGGGAGCGTTGGCCCTGGCATCCCAGGACACTCAGGGTCCTCTTGACCCCCCTCTGAACCCCCCCTACATAAAACCCTGCGAGGCAAGCACAAGATTCACGTGCACACTTCTGTCCTCTTTACAACCTCTTCTTTGCCAAGGACTGTGTATTTGTTTTAGTTAAGGAAGCTTGTGACTGAAAACAGCTGCAGACTGAGTGGAAAAATAACACCTAAAAATAGCCCCAGCCTGAGAGCACAATGTGCATTGATTTTACTATGAAGAGTACAAGAACAGGGAGATGGTGACTGGGCTGGTATGTTCTAATACATCTCACCCTGCCATATTTAGAGTGCATGTAGTAAGCCAGGCAGCCAAGTCAGTCTGTGTAGGTATTTGACTGCTTTGGAAGAGTTCCCGGCAGAGCCACTCCAACTACAACAAATGAATGTGGTATTTTTATAAGCTGACAGTGAGGAAATTACCCCACAATATTACCATCTTCTGCAGAGAACAGAGAATACCTAACTGCTGAATAAGAAAGGCAAACCTCTCGCTGAGCATTTCCACTCAAAACATTTTCCTAGAGTAAATTGTCAAGCAGGTAATAGAATTTCCTCCTCTCAGCTGTATGTTGGGGTGGGGACTGAAGGAAAATCCAGTTCTAGATGCAGACCACAGCCCTAGATTCACTCACTTAGAATCATAGGATGGTTTAGTTTGGAAGGGACTTCAAAGCTCATCCAGTTCCAACCCCCCTGTGCCATAGGAAGAGACACCTCCCACTAGAACAGGTCACTCAAGGCCTCATCCAACTTGGGCTTGAACACCTCCAAGGAGGTTGTGGAGCACAGAAGCACAGAATGTGATCAAAGATCCACATTTGTGGATCTCCACAACCTCCCTGGGCAACCTGTGCCAGTGTCTCACCACCCTCACTGCAAACAACTTCCTCCTAACATCCAGTTTCAATCTCCCCTCTGCCACTTCAAACCCATTGCCCCTTGTCCTGGCATTACAAGACCTTGTCAATAGTCCCTCCCCAGCCCTCCTGTAGACCCCTTCAGATACTGGAAGACCACTCCAAGGTCTCCTGGAAGCCTTCTCTTCTCCAGGCTGCAGAGCCCCAACTCTCTCAGCCTGTCCTCATAGCAGAGCTGCTGCAGCCCTCTGAGCATCTTCATGGCCTCCTCCTGACTGGCTCCAACAGTTCCACATCTCTTACAGTTTGATTTCTCTTACAGTTTTGCCAGCTTCAGCAAGCCAAACCCATACAACAGCTCAATAGAAATACCTGTTCAGATTCACTGCCATAGACATCAGAGGTGCTAGTAGAAGGCACAACTCCATCAGAAACATTGTTTTTGTGTTATGGCAACTATGACTACCCACTCCAGATGTTGGTGGCAGGAACTTGTGCTCACATTTTAAGTGAAGACAGGTATAAAATAAGGCCACTTGTCAATAAGGACCTATCCCAGCGTGAACCTGCCCACTGCCTGGCCTTAAAGCCATGGAAACTGAGGATAAGTGTTGAGGAACCTTTTTTTTTCTTTTTTTTAAGACTAACCCAAGTAATGACAGAAGCCCCAATTTTAAAGATGAAAGTGATGTCAGTTCCTGCACCTGTGGTTGACAAGGGCTATACCTCTGCCTTCACCCTTGGAAGATGCTAATGGTCCATTAACTGAGTGGTGCAAATCCACTCTGAGAGGCAGAAAAGTGCCCTGTCAGGAGTTCTCAAGTTGTTTCTATCTCAGTTACAGGTCTAATGTCACCCTAACTCCTAATAGCTGGGACTGCTACCTGAAGAGTGAGTCAAGAGAGTACCAGACCCAAAGGATGGGCCTGGATGAAGAAGTTCAGTTCAGAAAATCTCAGTGCTGCTAAACACCTCTGAAGCCATTGCGTTTGTTACGTATTCGTCGGCAGATTTCAGTCAAATAGAGACTTCAGCAGCCTGCAAGTTAAGCTCCATCACCTTGTAGGTGTTTCTGCTATGCCCAGATTCCTTTTTCCTTTTGAACAGCTATCTTAAAACTAGCTAAACTATGCCTGAGAGCATACACAGAGAAGATAGAGCTCACGATCTTCATAAAAGCAGGAATATTAAGAGAAGCCCAGCACTTCATCTGCGGTTGACAGACTGTCTCCTGCCACAGGGAGATTTAGAATTTAAAATATCCCAAACTCTTCTCTGAAATTGCCAGGGGAGAGACCTGGTTGAGTTTAGAAACACCCAGTGTCCTTTCTGACTTGCTTACAAGTAAATCAGGGTAGATCTCCTGGTGTGCTGCCTTCAGGGGAACCACTGAGAAGACCTTGCTCTCCTTCTCCTGGGAAGTCAGTAGAGCAGGGTAAGGGGAGTTAATGGCAATGGTGGTCTTCTTTAAGGGCAGCAGAGGCAGATGTTGATCTTTTCTGAAGGCAGATATTTGTTGCCCGAACCAGCACCTGTAGTCTGACCTTGATTTCACTGGACTTGTTTGAGGGAGAGTGGACATCTGAGGCATGCACTTGGAAGATGCTGGATCTCGAATTGTGTGTCACTCAAACGTTTCATAGATACCCAAAGCAGCCTCCTACGCTGATGTACAAAAGGAGAGCTCACTTCCTTGCTGCACTTTTAGAACCCTCACAGCCTGACAAAAGGAATGTGAATGAAAGTAGTAACCAAAACACAATCCACTTACCTGGAAAGACATAGGTGTGTGTTCAAGGGCTGCCCACTTGACTGGAACTAGCATTTTCATTTTTCCAAGTAAAACAAGCTCATGCATGACACAGCCCTGGGTTCCAAAACAAGGCAACCTGACCTCACTGACTAATTATAGAGTGCAGGAAATTAATTTCTGTTTAGGATACCTGTAATTAATTCATATAGTTAAAAAAAAATAAAAAGGAATTAGTGTTAGAAAAGTATAAATAATTAATAGCTGAGAAATAAGAGCAATCTGGCCATAGATTTCCCAGGAGGAGAAAGAAGATGAAGTATTTGATGTAAATTATTTGCTCAGCTTTACTAAGAGCAAAACCAAGTGGAACCAGAATGACTGCATGGTTAATGAGTCAGACCTAAGTGATACTGTACTTATTGGAATAGATGATTGGGACAGATACACACAAAAGAAGGCAAAATGTGTGCAGACAGCAGATAAAGTGCAAGGTGCGACAACACTTGTACTGTAGGAGAGAGAGCTGCAAGCAGAAATGGCTAAAGGTAAGGTGGAACTTGTATAAATACTACAGATAATACCAGACCTAAGGCTAAGCCAAGAAAAATGTAAGAGTGTTATGTGCAGCCAGAAAGTTTTTCTGTATATGATTTGCATGTATGCACGTCCTGGGAATTTCTCACAAGGCTTGTAAATTGCTTGGGTTTAGGAACTGTTGCTGCAAACTGTTTTCTATGAAAATGTCAGGAAGGCTTTGGGTTCCTCTGGTCCTGGATAATGAAAGTAAGCAGTGGTTTGTTTGGTTGGTTTTTTTTTGTTTGTTTCTCCCCCAAAAAAGGAATGAATCCCAGAAAAAAAGGTTAATGAATCTAAGGAAAACTTTGCCCATGATCTGAGTCTGTGGTTAAGCCCAAAGGCACAAGAGTTTCACAGAATGCTAGACTTCATTTGTTAAGAACATCAGATGAGCATCCCCAGGGAGGTGGTTTAACACCTAAGTACTGAGGTAAAGTGGAACCAGGTACAGGGATTCGTGAAGCAAAGGGGAAATGGCAGTCTAGGCAAGGAGATGGAAAGCAAGAGGTAAGAGGAGAACTGCCAGCAGCATCAGAGGCAAGTTAGAAGAAGCTTTGTCAATGAGATCTGAATTCAGTGCCTAAGGAAATGAACAGAATCTTCAAGCTATCAAAGTGCTGATTTTAAGCCAATAATGACCTTTTTAATATGAGGATAAATATAGGGTTGGAACTAGATGATCCTTAGGGTCCCTTCCAACCCTATCATTCTATGATTCTGTGATTCTATGATTTCCATGCAATTAGCTACCATACAGCATGAAGTGTTTCTCCCACAATGCACTAGACACCACATTAACCTGAATGTTGAGTAATAAAGTTAATCAAATATCTCTGCAGCATGAAAATCACATATTCTGAATTGCACTGAGTCCTCTGAAGGTTGAGCCTCTGGCAGTATTAATTGGACACCCGAATTCCTATCTGCCAATGCATTAGTCTGCATACAATGTCTTCAGAATGTCTTTTAAGGGCTTTAATAGTCCTGATGCAAGAAGAGAAAAGATTTGGAATTCCTCATAAAACAGTCTAGAATCCCATGATATGAATGCTATTTTGTTTTCTTTCTCACAGGACACAACAGGCTGCCTCTTGGGATCTGATCAATGTTCGTAAGTATCTGAGGGCTGGGTGTCAAGAAGGAGGGGACAGCCTCTTCTCACTTGTGCCCTGTGATAGGACAAGGGGCAGTGGATGTGAATGACAGCACAGGAAGTTCCATCTCAGCATGAGGAAGAACTTCTTCACTCTAAGGGTCACAGAGCACTGAAACAGGGTCCCTAGAGAGGTTGTGGAGTCTCCTCTGGAGACTTTCAAGGCCCATCTGGATGTGTTCCTGTGTGACCTGCACTAGATTGTCTGGTCCTGCCCTGGCAGGAGGATTGGGCTCAGTGATCTCCTGAGGTCCCTTCCACCCCATGATCTTGTGATCTTGTGTAGGACTGTGGAGAGTAGATCAAAGTTTTGTAGGTATTTATGCACATTGTTCTAAGTACATAGTTTCCTATCTCCGTCCAACAGGCTGAGGAACTGTGCAGATGGTGCTCCTCTGCCATCAATACAAAAGGACCTTCTCTGAAAATGCAAAAGCCCTTGAGTGATGGCACTGGGATGCTGAAGGAAAGCCCTTCTTTGATCACAGCTACAAAAGCCAGTTTTCTCCAATTAAATTCCACAAACTAGTGATTCCAGAAGACTTCCCCTGTGGTCAGTCAGTTAACAAATCATAGACTCATAGAATGGTAAGGTTGGAAGGGACCTCAAGGATCATCCAGTTCCAACCCCCTGCCATAGGCAGGGACACCTCCCACTAGCACAGGTCACTCAGGNCCAGATGACTCACAATACTTTCAAGCACACCAGCTTGTGGATGTTTGGTTGTGCCCTGAACTCAGGCTATGGCCCATGGCAGGGCTGTGAGACCCTTGGCTAAGGACCCTGGCACAACTCTCCATCCATCCTGCAGGTAGGAGGAACATCAACACCTGATGGAAGGTTCTGTGAACTGAACACTGGCTTTGGCACCCTGATTTGATTAACTAGGAGACAGGGAATTTCTGGGGAAGTACTAAGACAATACTTACTGCTCTCACTTATCAGGAATCAAATTTCCTGGATTTAGATTTTTAAAAAAGCTCTGCAAAATTAGGCTTTTAAAAACTTTAGATTTAGTTTAATCTCCTAGCAGTCTGTCTGCTCAAGTAACTGATTAACATTTGCATCTGATACAGGCCTCCAAAAATGGTTGTGAAGTTAAAGAAGAGTTCTTTTCCCCATGGTTTCTCTACTTTTAGATAAACACTGACATACACCTTTTATTGGATATAACAAAATAAATTGAATATGTATTTATATCTTTGACTTTAGTGCATCCAGTTCTTTATTCTTCCTCAGTTCCATTTTCGTGGAGCTCATTGATACAGAACTTTTCAGATTCTGTTCTGTAAAAACAAATAAAAATCTGACTCCCAGGCTATTTTAAAGCACAGTAAATCTCTAGCTTACCTTTCTGCCTCTTTTCTTTTTATTTTCCCTTAGTTTTGCCCCTTGTGTCTTTGAACAGTCCTTGCTGTAATCTTTCAGGATTTGAAGCTTGTGTCAAAGTTTGTGCCAAAATTTCAGGGAATTTTTAATCAGCTTCTCCAATTTGCAGCCATCAGTACAAGGTCTTCCCTGAGAATGGCAAATTGAATCTTGGTGGGATCCCTAACAATAACCCTTTCTGCCTTCCTTGTAACCCTGCAGTAGCCTTGGATTAGCTTTAGCCAGGCAAAGAAAGCATGCAGCTGAGTCTTAACGAGTCCATACATAGTTTTTTAGAATTGTTTATCCTTTAGCTACACTACAGGTCACAATCTGGAACCAGAAGTAAACTGGAGCAAATTTGGAGGGCCGAAAGCTCTGTGATTCAAAAAGGATGAATTTAATTTCAGCTCTTTCAAGTCTTCTCAGCACCTCTCATCTCTTGTCCCCGATTTGCCTGCTTTCTGTTTGAGTCCATTTGGCATATTGAACTCTTAGCTAGGCACTGAGATAACACTGAAAATTCATCTTTGTTTCTTCATATCTGCAAAGACATACAGGATGAACTGGATTTTTTTGTAAATATGTTCCTCAGATGGTCTGCTTGGCATTTTTGCCTTAATTTGCAGAGTTAAATACAAGGTACTTGTAAAGGGGGAATGGAGGAACAGAGCTGCAAAAGAAACAAGTTGGCTTCTTAACAACCAGGTGAGATACTTGGAGCTGACTCAACCCAATTCAAACCCATTGAATTACTGTCCTGAAAAAGAGCCTGCCCACATTTCTCTGATCCTGACCATGTGTTAGCCCAGCTGATCACAGAGGTGGACAGTTAAGTGGATTTGCTTTTCACTGAGGAGCTGGCACAACTAGCCTAGCCCACACACTTTAACACTTTTGGCTGACTAGATAAGGTTAAATGGATTTCTGTTCAATCAGTTGTCTTGCAGTTTCCTCAGCTGTTAGTTAGCAGCCATATACAAAGAGGGGCAGCATTTGCAGGGTGAGTGAAAGCAGTAAAATTTGTAGAGTCATCTAAGTTTCAGATTAGTTGGCAATTAAGTGTACTGTAACAATAAAGTTATTGTTAGTCTTCCACTGAACACTCCCATTTTGCTTCAGAGCCTAATAGCCACCAGAAAAGACATCTGAAAACTCATTGTATTCTTATTTATGATACATACACAGCAAAGAGAGAAGAAATGCCACAACAATAATTTAAACATGCTCGGTTTGAGCGCAGAGAGCAAGATCAAGCCAATGAAATCCGTATTATCACTTTCTGTACAAACCACACACTGTTCTAATGTGCTGTAAAGTCCAGTCCCATGAAAGACTTGATTGTGCATATATGTATGCATGAGAGGGGAGAGGGCAAGAGAGGAGATGCAGAGAGTCCTCCCATCTCCTGGGACTTGTTACAAAACCCCTGATAGCTCCAAGCAACACTGGGACAGGGAGCTTCATGCCTTTGTGCAGCGTCCAAGTATAAAAATGTGAGGGAACATAGAGCTGCTGTTGCTGTTGTTTCCTAAAAGAGGTCTGGTGAGACAGTGTAGGTGTGAGGGGGAGTGACTGGGTGCAGAGCATTCCTCTATGTTCTGCTCTGAATCTCCAAGAGACATATTGGCTCAGCTGATCAGATTCCTGTAATAACAGCTTCCAGGTATACATGTGCTGCTCCTTCTCTGCTCCATACCCAATGATGGGCATGGCTTGAGGCCACATTCTAACACTGTGCCTCCAGGAAAAGTGTTATTTTTAATGTCTCTGCGATGTTGGTTTGAAAGAGACACAGAGAATTAATGCATTTGCTGGGGTCCTCAGCTTTCCTGGACTCTTTTCAAGCTGTTTCAAAAGTCAGTATGTGCAAAAAAGAAAAAAAAGAAGCTGTGTGTAAGCTTGTGACTATGCTGCAGCATTTCACATGCAGCAGATATGGAGCTAGTTGGTGAAACTGTGCTGGAGAATGACAGCTCGTGGAACTTGAAACTTTGCCTTCAAAAGACATGCCCTAATATATGCCATGGTGATAGCCAGGTAGCAGCCTTGAGAATTTCCCAGTTGCTTGGGTTTGTGGAAGTCCTGGGATGGACCAGATCTGCCAAAATTACTTTATTTGCATTCAGTTGGGTGATGGGGGGGGTGACTGGGTCTGGAAGAGCACAGTAGGCAGAGGGGTGGTGTGATGGTTTGGGAGTTACCCACCCCCCACACTTTGTAAAATCCCCCAGACTAGACTCAGCCAGCTGGAAGTTAAGGACTGAAGCTCTATTTACAGCTCAGCACAATGTACAAGCAGAGATATACACAACAGACAGGAATAGTTACAGAAATATATAAGCTAAAGGTAATACAGAAACACAATTCCCCTCCCAGAAATCAGAGACCCCAGGAGGGGCTCCCAACCACCCTTCCACCTTCTCCCCACCCCTATACCTTACCCCAAGGTTTGCCTTACATGCAAGGTGAGTTTGGAGGATGGGCCAGGGGGGTTAGAAGGAAAGTGGTTAGTGAGGTTACTCAGCAGAGAGGAGAAGACAAGAAGCCAGGCAGCATGAGACACTGTGCCCAAGAGACTGACTTACCTATGTTTTGAGTACTTAAACATCTCAGCAAGCCTATGAGTGAAGCAGACATCACCACTGTTTCCTTTTTCTCAGCCTGTAATATAGTCTTCTCCATTGAAATATTCCAATTAGCCTCAAACCAGCACAGGTGGCTTAAAAAAGAGCTAAGGGAATACCTTAAAATATTGTTTCCAAGTATTTGGTCAGAACAGTTTTGCTGGCTTATTGTGCCTGTCACAGCTGTTCTCCTGGAATGTTCTTTCAAGGCAGTCACTGGCAAAGTTTACTGAAAGCAGCACATTTTAAACTAGGCAAAAAAAAATTTAGTTTCTAGCACAGACAACTCTGATTCCAAGAGATGCTTGTGTGCAGTCCAGAAATAGGAGGGACTTATTAGGCTAATAAATTGGATATTAATTAGTGACTTGCATAACAAAATTTATTCATCCTCGTTTTCTAAAATGGGTAATTTAAAAAAAAACAAACCCAAACCCTCCCAATATGTCATCTCTGGAGAATTTGGAGACAAAGTGAACAGTGGAATGTATTGAATTATGTATTTGCTATAAGCAGCTTTGTCATTTATAGACTTACTTCCTTTTCCCAAACTCCACAATAATAGTGGCAATGCAGCAAAGTGCTCATTCCCATTAGCTCTATACTTGATACGTTTCTGCAGTGTGACTGTTCAAGGCTAAAAATTCAGTTCTTCATTATTAAAAATTACCAGTCCTTGCTATAGGAGCTGATGATTCAGTAAGAATTGTAATTACAATCAAAGCATAATAGCAATTTTGCACCCTTTGCAATCACTGCCAAGAAACTGTTTATTCAGCTAAAGAATTAAATCTTTGTTTGTAAGCTCTTTTTTGTTCACAATAGAAATAAAAGTGTGTGACTTGGCTCATAAGCAGAGACCAGTCTGGCTATTTTACTGAGGGTGAAAAATAGGCCTTCATACAGAAATACTTGTGATACTTAAAACAATTATTTATCATAGAATGGTAAGGTTGGAAGGGACCTCAAGGCTCATCCAGTTCCAACCCCCTGCCATAGGCAGGGACACCTCCCACTAGCACAGGTCACTCAAGGCCTCGTCCAACCTGGCCTTGAACACCTCCAGGGAGGTTGTGGAGCACAGAAGCACCCAACGTGATCTTTGATCACGTTGGGTGCTTCTGTGCTCCACAACCTCCCTGGGCAACCTGTGCCAGTGTCTCACCACCCTCACTGCAAACAACTTCCTCCTAACATCCACTTTCAATCTCCCCTCTGCCAGTTCAAACCCATTGAACTATGGGCTATGGTTTAAGGTGAATCTTGCAGAGTAGGGTTCTAGGTTGGATTTGGTGATCCTGAGGGGCTTTGCCAACCTGCATGTTTCTGTGATGGTGTGATTCTGTGTTAACAAGAACATACATGATGACCACACCAAGGACCTTGATAAGACAGAGGACACCCAAGTGCCTGTTCCATTTCACTAGGTCTGCCAGCACCTGTACTTTCTAGTTGGATGGGTTTAGATGGTTGTACTGTTAGAGCAATTCAGTCCTCAAATTCCTTGTTCATACTGAGGTAAGAGCCTATGGCATAAAGGTTACCTCACTTGATCAAATCTTTCTCTGATAGCATGGCATAAAGGGCACCTCACCTGATCAAATCTTTCTCTGATAGCATGGCATAAAGGACACCTCACCTGATCAAATCTTTCTCTGATAGCATGGCATAAAGGGCACCTCACCTGATCAAATCTTTCTCTAAGAGTTTTATTTGATTAGGGAGAGGAATGCAAGGAGTCCACATCACGATGCAGAGACAAATGCAGCTCAGTTTGGCTTTATTTATACAGTCATGCTTAACAGGGAAAACATATATTAGGGATCCAAAATGACAGAGCCATGGGCAGCTGCTAAAGGAAAACAGTAATTTGCTGAGAAGCCTGTATTTGTCCTAAAGTATCTTTTATCATGTATGTTTTGTACAGAAGTCACTTATTTTCAGATATCCATGCCAAGTGTGTGAGTCACTGAGAATGTGCATTGTATACCCAGGTAAGAGCAAATGTGAGAAAGGCTGATTTGAGCTTATTTCTTATCTCAGTAAAATGAGCAATGCAGTAAGGCTGCTTTTTATTTCAAGATGTCCTGCTGTTTGGGTCAGATCCTACATCAAGTCAGTAAGAATTGTCCCTTTAACTTCAAGAAGATCAGGATTGGGGCAGCCACAGCAGTCCTAATAAATATAAATCTTATTAGAAATACTCTCTTTTACAACAAGTGCCAAGGTATGCCAAGCTCCAGGCTACATTACCTTACAGCATTGACTGAGGTGGCAGAAGAGGTTACCATCCCCACTAATGACTTTTTTAATTACTCTTTGCAAAGAGGGTGTTACCAAAACTCTAGTGAGAAGCAAATTAAACCTTGAATTGAAGTAACACCACTGAGGCTTAAATTATATTAAAACAAAATTATTTTCTGATCAGCACTGTTGCTTCCTAAATCAGTCTAGCAAACACCAGACCTTTTTTTCTTATACTTTTATCAGTCATTGAGCCTTTGGAGGACATCTACTTACCCATTACAGATGATGGCACAGGTGCCAGTAATGAAAGCTTCCCCACACTGTCACCTCTGCTTGTTGCCCTGCTCACCAGGGATAGGTGACAACAGAGAAGAGTGCAGGCATTCTTGGGTGCTAAGGACCATTCCAATGGTCTTTAACTTCACCTTCCCTTGGGCTGTTACTGAGAAATTAAGCTCCCAAGAGGCTTTAATCTCGCTGCTGACCCCAGAGAGATGTGTGTCTATAAAAGTGGATCCTATAGGATCATGAGCAGAGTAAAGGGACTCAAACATAGTAAACTGTGAGGTATGAGCTGGAAACTACTGGCTTGTTCAGTCTTAGGCCTGCCTTGTGAGCTGCTGTGGGGTCAAAATGACCACCAAGACAACTGGTGCTCCACTCCAGACTGGTGGTGCTCATTCCCAAACAAGTGAGAGTGGCCAGCTGGGAGACACTGTTTTACTGTGGAGATGTAGTGAAACATGAAACTTACTGTCATGCTTTTTTCTTTTAACAAAAAGGCAAGTGAAACAATGCAGGTTAATCAAAGATCACATTGGGTGGTTCTGTGCTCCACAACCTCCCTGGAGGCGTTCAAGGCCAGGTTGGATGAGGTCTTGAGTGACCTGATCTAGTGGGAGGTGTCCCTGCCTATGGCAGGGGGTTGGAACTGGATGATCTTTCAAGTCCCTTCTGACCTAAACCATTCAATGATTCTATGAAAAAGACATAGCAGTGAAGTGAGGCAACTGGCCATTCTTCAGGCACAGGTTATTCCAGAAATACAGGAGCACTAGGTGGAAGAGGAAGCAAAACTCCAGCTGCAGTGCCTACACAGCACCTGCTAAATAAAGTGCAGGCAGTAACACACCAGTAAAGTCCTGGTTTTCAGATGGGTGCCAGTGTTGTTATTAGAGATGTATGAAAAATGAGGCTGCAAAATCCACAATGACTCTTTAGGTACAAGAATGGTGCTGTCTAATTTTGAGGCTGCTGTTCTGACTGGGCTCTGCCTGGTAAGAAAGAGAGAATTCCAGAGAATTAACCTTACAACCTAGAAGAGAACTTTGGTTTGTAAATGTAGAATTCCAGAGGAGGAATTGAAGTGTGATGAATTTCCAAAATCTGAAGAAAGAAAGGAAAAAAAAAAACCAAGAGAGTTCATCAGAAGCCAGTGTTAGGAGTCATTAGCCCAATATAATTATGCAACAGCTTTCTCTACATGGGATCAGCAAAAGACTAAACCTAATTCCAGCTCAGCAGAGGCAGCCAGTCTGGTCTTGCCCAATTTTACATTAAGACATAAATACTGAGGAAAAGAGGAACAAGACACAATAAAACAGCCAAGAGGATTAACCAGATCATGAAAAATAACAGAAATAAATGGAAGACAAAACCTTTAGACAGGCTGAAAGAGTTGGGGTTGTTCAGCTTGGGGAAGAGAAGGGTCTGGGGAGACATCATAGCAACCTTCCAGTATTTAAAGGGAGCCTACAAGAAAGATGGAGAAAGCAGTTTTAGAAGGGCATGTAGTGATAAGGCAAGCAATGATGGCTTCAAACTGAAAGAGAGCAGGTTTACATTAGATACAAGGATGAAATTATTCACTGTGAGAGTCATCAGACACCGGAACAGGTTGCTCAGACAAGTTGACTCCCTGTCAGTGTTGAAGGCCAGATTGAATGGAGCTTTGAGTAACCTGTCTGGTGGAAGGTATCCCTGGCCATGGCAGGGAGGTTGGAACTACATGATCTTTAAGATCCCCTCCAACCCAACCCATTCTATGACTTTACACTTATCTACTAGCATGTTGCACAGAATCACAGAATCATGGAATGGTAAGGTTGGAAGGGACCTCTCAGTTCATCCCTGAATCCTCACAGCCCTGAAAAAAGCCATGTGGAAAGAAGCTCTGTTCTTCCCACAGGGGCACAGGGAGAGCTCAACAGACAGGAAAGGTTGTGAAGACTCAGGAGGCTGTGAAAGCCATAATAGTCCCCATCTCTCCCAAACAAACCCCCAAGCTCCACAGACCATTCAGCACACACAATGGTTTTGACCAGTGTCCCTGTACCACTGTTATGGAATCATAGAATGGTAAGGTTGGAAGGGCCCTCAAGGATCATCCAGTTTCACCCCCCTGCCATAGGCAGGGACCCCTCCCACTAGCACAGGTCACTCAAGGCCTCATCCACCCTGCCCTTGAACACCTCCAGGGAGGGAGCAGCCACAACCTCCCTGGGCAACCTGTGCCAGTGTCTCACCACCCTCACTGCAAACAACTTCCTCCTAACATCCAGTCTAAATCTCCCCTCTGCCAGTTCAAACCCATTGCCCCTTGTCCTGGCATTGCAAGACCTTGTCAATAGTCCCTCCCCAGCCTTCCTGTAGCCCCCTTCAGATCCTGGAAGGCTACTCTAAGGTCTCCTGGAAGCCTTCTCTTCTCCAGGCTGCAAAGCCCCAACTCTCTCAGCCTGTCCTCAGAGCAGAGCTATGAGTTATGGTGTTTGTCTGCTCATTCTGAATTTGAATGCAAATTGTTGATAAATAAAGGCACATATAGAAGTGTTCTGAGGTCACTGTGCCTTGTGAGGTAACTAAATGAAAAATGCATGACAATTCTTACAACTGTCTAATATCCAGAGCCCTGTAAAGAACCTGGAGGCTCTATGATTTTGGGGGGCAATTGTTTCGTGTGTTACAACGTGGCCTTTATAAATGGATTATGCACTATGCTGTTGGTCTTTTGTTTCATCCTTTTTCACAGATTTCTAATTTACAGATGAAAAAACTACACAAACTATAGCTGACCAACTTTTGTAACTCGTGCAGGGCATCAAGTTAGCCTCTAAACATGACAAGTTTTTTTGTTCATTTATTTATTTTTAAATTCTAATTAGAGAAAGGAAAAGGGTGCCAGGAGTCTTTAGTGATTCACATTTTAACAGCCAGGTTATAATTTATTAATTCCCAACTTATAAAATTTTCACAACCTCTTTCCACAGGAGTCCAAGAGCGACTCAAATTTATTTATTGTTTCTACGTAGGGTGTCATTAAATATTTGTTATCTCCTAAAGTTTGTTGGGAAACAGGATTATTTTCCACATCAAATCACACCAATGCTAATGGGGAAAGCATTAGACATTGACCCAGGAAATTAAACTGTAAAATATGAGGTTCATTGTTATTATTACATACAGACACATATTCTCTGCTCCTTATTAAAACCATCTTAATCAAACTCATTGTATTTTAGTCATGCTTTAAAATAATTATACCAGACTATAAACCACATATCTATGAAAGGAACAAGTTCCACTTGGATATGCTCAATCTAACTTTTTTTTTTTTTAAAGAGAATTTTCCAATTGGTCTCCTTTGACATTTAAATTGGTCACCTACCAAGAGGGAAAAAAAAAACCACACTGAGAGATGTTTGTGCTTTTCTTGAAGCTTCTCAAGATACTGCTTCTATTATATTTTTTGTGGAAAACAAAATGTTAAATTCTGCATCTAAAGGATGTTCCTGCACATTCTCCTTTCTAACTCTTTGTATTTTATTATAAGTTTTTTTTTCAGTAAGGAGGACAAAAGTGTCCCATCTTGGGCTTCAATGTTCTGTCCATCTGGCAGTTGCTCTTACCTGGAAAATTACTGGGGAAATCCTCCTTCTCCTCTGATTCTTTTGTGGATCTGCATCCCACAACTTGCCACAGTGGACACATTCCTAATTCACAGAAGCTTTACCTGGACAAGATCATTTTTAATAGTCTGCAACTAGAAGTAGGATTCCTGATGTTACCTGCAAAGTCCACCTGCTAGGGTGGACTTCCTGTGCTCTTTATCACCAGTGGTAATAGAGTCAACATAGAAACTGGAGTTAAATGGACAATTCATCTGGCCAAGCATGGATATTTATCATGGGGTGAGAGGGATTGTTCCCTGGGTTGTGCTGATTAGCTCTAAGCTGAGAGAGTCTGGGGTCTGGCTCAGATTGTTTGTGTTTGCAGATGTTACAAGTCACCTGTGAAATTGGAACACAGGTTCCACGTTGCTACTGATTTGTGTCTTTGGTGAGTAGTGAGGGGCTGAGGGCTTCATCTCCTCTGCCTTTCTGATAATAAATAAGTAAATGACAACTAAAATGTTTTGCACCAAATAAGACTGGCTGGAGAACAGCCCTGAGNGATAAGTGTAAAATCATAGAATGGGTTGGGTTGGAGGGGATCTTAAAGATCATATAGTTCCAACCTCCCCCCCATGGCCAGACCCATAACTGTGCTTAAATAATGGTTGCAATCATTCATGTTCTTCAGTTACCCACCAGCACCCAGTGGAAGAGCAGATACATGGATGATGGTTCCCAGAGCTCTTACATGTACTTCATCATGACCTGCTCTATTCTCTGCTACTCTTCTATTTCCCATCTGAAGCAGGGTCAGGACATTGTCAGAGCCAGTCTCAGTGCATAGAAGAGCCACCTATAGGCATTTAGCTAAGACATGGAAAGGTGCATGAAACAAACTCACAAACAGCACTTGCCTTAGTGGCAGCAGCAGTTTGGCAAGGTGTCACTGTACAACACCCAGACAGCCTGAATCGACACCAGAGAGCCTGAATCTTCAGCAGCTTTTCTCAGAAAGGAGCCTTTTCTTTTACTAAGAAGTGGTTTGAGCCTGTGTGAGATCAGTGACCAGGCAGGCCTGCCAAGGGATGCTTTGCTTGGTGCCACAGGCTCCATGTGGGTCACATGTGCTGCTGTCTCATGTCAGCACCTGGCCACAGTCTCTCCTTCTGCCTGTCACTCGGCAGCCCTTGGGCAGCCAGCACAGGCTGTACAGGAGGCACATGCAGAGCCTTTACCAAAAAAACCTCACTTAAAAATAACTCAGGAGACTCCTCACACCAAAGCTGGAAATAGCAGAGAAAACACCTCCCATGGTGGTTCAGAGGGGCCTGTGCAGTGGGGAGGAACCTCTCCTTGCCACGGCCCCCACTTGCCAGTTTGCATTTTAACTAGGCTGCTGCGGGCTCCCTGAAGCTGCAGCTGCTCTCCCAGAGGCACTGCACATTTACTAGCAACACAACAAGGTGATCCAATCAGCCATTTCAAGTGAGCATTGAGCAGCCCAGGAAACAAGCATGGCCCTGTGGTTAGTACTGCAGATAAGCTGTTGAGGTGGGAGGAGATGGGGAGCTGGTGTGTTGCAGTTGGATGAAAAGAAAAGCCTGACTGAGAAGCCCTGGGAGGGAGGAAGGGGCAGGATGGGAGCACGGGAAAGATTAATATGAGTGGAGATGCAGTGTTGTGAGCAACTTGTGGTAGTGTGTTTTGAGAAACAGCAGTGGCTGCTGGAAGTCAGGAGCTGCCCTACAGAGAACACAGGTGTCACAGAATCATTCCAGTTGGAAAAGCCCCTCAGGATCACCCAGTCCAACCCTTATCCCTACTCTGCAAGGTTCACCCTAAACCATACCCCCAAGCACCACAGCCAAATGACTTTTAAACACATCCAGGGCTGGTGAGTCAGCTACCTCCCAGAGCAGCCCATTCCAATGCCTGACCACTCCTGCTGGGAAAAAATGCTTCCTAATGTCCAGTCTAAACCTACCCAGTCACAGCTTGAGGCCATTCCCTCTTTTTCTATTACTAATTACCTGTGAGAAGAGACCAGCAGCAGCCTCTCCACAATGTCTTTTCAGGTAGCTGTAGGCTACAGCTGTAGCTGTAGTATCACTCTGAATGTGCTGTACACAGGCTTTCTAGCTCAACTGCATGGTGTCTGGGAGAAAAACTATTTTTTTGTTTTAATATCCTATATGAGAGGGGAGAGACTGGATGGAGGTGAGGGGGTTGTTGGGCAATCAGGGCAGGAGAAGTAGAAAACTTTTTTGTGTGGCTACAAGGAAGAACAATGTGGTTAGGAGGTTTCTTTCTTCTTTTTTAACCCCATAAGGGATTAGAGAGAATATTACTGGCTAAGGATTTTTGCCAGAAGAGCTAAAGAATGCATTCCTAAGCCAGATTTTTTTCCCCCTGTAGCTTCAGAAAATGCATCCATGTGCCAGGGTATCTGATTATTCAGCCCCTGCTTTGGCATTACACAATACAAACGAGTGCCACGCAGCACGGATTGAAGATTCAGAGAGAAAAAGCTGTTTGGTAGTGTTTTGGATCTCAGAGAAATCTAAAAATACTAAATACAGTCGGCACAGGGGCAGTGCCTTAGCAAGCTGAACATCTGGGAGTAGTCTCAAATGCTCTCCTTTTGTGTTGCTGTTATGCTACCGGAGAGCAACAAAGTGCGAAGGAAAACTTAGCAGATATTTGTAGTGCTTCTAAGTTCAGACACAAAGACCAAAAAACCCCAAGAATGAGGGAAATTAGTATATGCCAATTTGCAGCTCCCATTTATTCTAGTCTTAGAGGACATTTTATGTATGCTATGCTGCACCTCTCTCTAGTTTTCTGGCTTGTTGTGGAAGTGTATGCACAGTTAAAATGTGTATATTAATATTTCCCTCATGGTGTGATTCAACTGGGACTTGTGGAACACTTTGCAGGCTGAACTTCCCATAATGAGGTATAAATAGTAAACATGTTGGCCACTGTTCAAAGTTATTACTTTTGTAGACACACTTCTTGGTTTGGATACAGTGATGCTCTGCCACTTTACTCTGCTCTGGTGAGTAAAGTGACCTGGAGTGCTGCGTCCAGGTCTGGAGCTCTCATTATGGGAAGGACATGGACCTGATGGAGTGGGTACAGAGGAGGGCCACAAAAATGATCAAAGGGTTGGAGCACCTCTGCTATGAGGACAGGCTGAGGGAGCTGGGGTTGTTCAGTCTGGAGAGGAGGAGGAGGCTCCAGGGGGACCTAATAGCAGCCTACCAGTACCTGAAAGGGACCTACAGGAAGGATGGAGAGAAGCTGTTTACAACAGCCTGCAGTGACAGGACAAGGGGCAGTGGGTTCCAGCTTGAGAAGAGCAGATTTAGCTGGGATGTTACAAACAAGTTCTTTACTATGAGGGTGGTGGAGCACTGGGACAGGTTGCTCAGGGTTGAGGCCCCTTCCCTGGACACATTCCAGGTGAGGCTTGATGGGGCCCTGGGTGACCTGGGCTAGTGGGGATGCCCCTGCTGACTGCAGGGGGGCTGGACTAGCTGACCTCTAGGGGTCCCTTCCAGCCCAGACCATTCTATGATTTTATGATTCTATGTCAATGCAGAAAGCTCCACTGTAACTCAAAAGTAGCAAAATAAAGATCCAGATCCAAAACAAATAAAAGCCAAATTGCTATTCTATAGAAAGAGTTTTGCTGAAGGACTTCACTCAGGTGCTAGGTTTTTGATCACAGTCTCATTTAATAAGGCTATTTAAGAGAGTAACTACAACTGTATGTTAAACACGTTGTGCATGTTTAACAGATAGAGGTCAAAGAGCATAGCATCTGCACAAGGCTCTTTCCAAGGCTTGGACAAATAGTACACTTTTGGAATGTTTTGTATCAAGCAATAACTTCTGCAGATATCTAAATTAGAAGCTTTTATCAGTTATAAAGGGATAGGACATTGCCAAGAGTGAGCAGCAACGTTGCACAAAAGGGTGTGCAATGGCAGCAGAGTCAGAATAGCAGCTGCAGCATGGCCAGAATCGGGTTTAGAGGGGCTGGAGGTCATCCAAAATAAAGTGGGAAACCTCCTCCTTTTGTTATATTTTCAATGCACCTTTTAAACTGTTGAGCCCCATGACTGAGATTTTTTAAAAGTGTATCAGAATAGGCTCCATGTGCTACTTCAAACTGAAGAAGAGGGGTGGTCTCAGGTAGCTAGGTGGATCTTTTCTGTGTATTGTAGTTCTGCACATCCTCAGGCAGGCAGTCCTGAAAAATAAACACTTAAGGAAATGGTAGTAAGAGGATCCATCAGCACAACACCCCCAAGTTCTCACTTGCTTTAAGCAAGCCCAGAGCTGTGCAGTAGGCAAAACAAAGAACTTCTTAATAATCTCTGCTATATATTTGTCTCAATAAAGAAAGTACTTAAAAATTAATAGAGGTTAAAATAAGGTAAGGGCACGAAAGAGGATCCTGTTTATCATGGCTTTGGCTTTCATATAGCCAAAAGGTATTGTTAGAATTGCCGTCATCTTGCAAGCTGAAAGCAAACCATGCTGGACACAACCATGTCAAGTGAGTACTGACCATATAAACTGACTTGACAGGAACTTGCTGACTTAGAGAGAACCCCCAGAGTCATGAAGAAATCATATACTAAAGGTGTTACTCCAATGCTGTATTCATTCCACACCAACACCTTCTAAATTACTACAGACTGAAGTAAAAATCTAATCATCCTTCTCCACTGATGGATGCTCTACTTTTGCAGGCTGGCCTGCTTATACAGTTGTTGAGAGACAAAAAATGAGGGTGCAAAGGGACAGAAATACCCACACCTATGCACCAAGGCAGCTTTGGTATCTGAAGAGAATGTATGTGCATACTTCTGTGTGCACTGATCAGAATCAGACAGAAATTTGCACAGACACTCTGAACCATCACTTAGTGAAGTGCAGAATCCTTGAATCATAGAATCATTTTGGTTGGAAGAGACCTTTGAGGTCATCAAGCCCAACCATTAATCCATCACTGCCAGGTCACCACTAAACTGTGCCCACAAACACCACATCTACATATCTTTACTTTCAGGGATGGTGACTCTACCACTTAACCTGTGCAGACTGTTCCAGTGCTTGACAACCATTTTGGTAAAGAATTCTTTTCCTGCTATCTAAACTAAACCTCCCCTGCTGCAACTTGAGGCCATTTGCTCTTGTCCTGGATGATCTTGGAGGTCTCTTCCAACCTGGCTGATTCTATGATTGATTCTATGCCAGTGGTGAGACACTGGCACAGGTTGCCCAGGGAGGTTGTGGCTGCTCCCTCCCTGGAGGTGTTCAAGGCCAGGTTGGATGAGGCCTTGAGTGACCTGTGCTAGTGGGAGGTGTCCCTGCCTATGGCAGGGGGTTGGAACTAGATGATCCTTGAGGTCCCTTCCAACCTTACCATTCTATGATTCTATGAAATTTCATCTGCCTCTTGATCCTGTTTGTTGCCCATGCCATGTGCACTGATGTAAATGCACTTCAGTTTGGCTGTTGATCCTGCTGGTTTTTTATGGGGAGAAGCCCTAATTCATTAATCCAACACTGCCAGGTCACCACTAAACTGTGCCCACAAACACCACATCTCCATATCTTTACATACTTTCAGGGATGCTGACTCTACCACTTAACCATTTTGGTAAAGAATTCTTTTCCTGATATCCAAACTAAACCTCCTCTGGTGCAACTTGAGGCCATTTGCTCTTGTCCTGGATGATCTTGGAGGTCTCTTCCAACCTGGCTGATTCTATGATTCTATGAATATTTCATCTGCCTCTTGATCCTGTTTGTTGCCCATACCTTGTGCAGTGATGTAAATGCACTTTGGCTGTTGATCCTGCTGTTTTTTTGTGGGGAGAAGCCCTAATTCCTACTGGACCATTCTCAAGTGCTTCTGTGCACCACATTGGGTGCCAAAAATAAATGTAGTGAGTTGAGAGCTTCCCTGTCCCCAATTTAAATTTACCAGACCAGATCAGAGAGATTGGAAGTCAGATGAAGCTGTATGTACAGCAAAGCTAAATTTACAAGCATATATACACAACACATTTACATGTTTTTACAACTTAGTTTTTACCATTACATGTATTTACAATTAATAACACAGAAATCACATATTTAAATGTATTTACAATTTAGTAATAATACAGAAATCATATCTACATTTACAATTTAGTAATAATACAGAAATCATATCTACATTTACAATTTAGTAATAATACAGAAATCATATCTACATTTACAATTTAGTAATAATACAGAAATCATATCTACATTTACAATTTAGTAATAATACAGAAATCATATCTACATTTACAATTTAGTAATAATACAGAAATCCAAAGTTCCTCCTCACCCTGGACAAAGAAAGTCCAGAAGGGGCTAACACCACTCTCTGTCTCTCACCAGAGAGAAACCAACCAGCAGAGCTTCTGTGTTATCTGCCTAGCCAAGCTTAGAACAGATTAAAGTGAAGAGATCCAGCACCTAAAGCAAAGAGCAGGGAAGTTTATACTTTGGCTTTTTATACCTTTTAGCAAACCAATGAATGATACAGACCTTGCCTTTATTTTCCTTTCACAGCCAGTGATGTAATTTCTCTGCTTAGAATATCC
This sequence comes from Ramphastos sulfuratus, assembly GCA_013399055.1. NCBI lineage: Eukaryota > Metazoa > Chordata > Aves > Piciformes > Ramphastidae > Ramphastos > Ramphastos sulfuratus. The sequence continues at coordinate 131,510 of WBNM01006493.1, forward strand.
CAATCAGCCAATAACACATGGATAACCCTTGCACTTTTGCTGATGCATGGCACTCCACCCCCTGCCCCCACTGAGATGACAGACCTAAGGACCTGGCTGGCACATTGTGGCTTGAACCTTGGCATGCCACCTTCAGGCTTAGCTCTGGCAAGCCTGCTCTCACCCTTTCCCTAGGCCAATCAAACATGTCAGCTAGAACACAGTAACTCAGATGGACAGAATCCCTGGAGCTCAGGTGTTTTATAGTCTTAGTTTAGGGTCTCACAAAGACTGAGTGAAGGCAGCAGGTGCCCTGTGAAGTTCTGTAGGCTTTTACACCCATGCCCACACCACAGGACACTGCTAGTTGAACCCATCTCCTGGGTTCTTATCCCCAGACCTGTTTCCATCTTTATTTTAATAACCTAAATCTAGCTGGGATGGACTTTCCAAAGGTATTTGCCCCTGATTTATTTAAGGTAAGAATTTTAATTAGGCAGTCATCAAACAGTAACTGCTTTGAAAAGTCACTAATTGTTTCTGTATGTTCATCCTTTACGTGCTGCCTATGGGCACCATTTACATTTGTGCCACAGCCATCAGCAGCTGGTGAGGGGCCTGGAGCACAGCCCTGTGAGGAGCAGCTGAAGGAGCTGGGGGTGTGCAGCCTGCAGAGGAGGAGGCTCAGGGCAGACCTCATTGCTGTCTACAACTAACTGAAGAGAGATTGTAGCCAAGTGGGGTTGGTCTCTTCTCCCAGGCAACCAGCAACAGAACAAGGGGACACAGTCTCAAGGTGTACCAGGGGAGGCCTAGG
>WBNM01006494.1:890-35051 GCA_013399055.1 Ramphastos sulfuratus
TAAAAAAAAAAAAAAAAAAAAAAAAAAAATTAGGGGAGAAGGACATAAACAATGCATTATGCATTTGGTTATCATGCATTTAGTAACACATTATCTTTAAATCTAAAGATTCATTAGCTAACAATCCCTGTTCAGGAAAACTTTTATAACGTTGCAGCAGCCAAACAGTTACAAAATAATAAAAACAAAAATAATTAAAAAAAAAAAACACAGAGGAAAAGGGAAAAAAAAGGAGATTGGCTAAGCAAAAACAAGGATAATAAAAACCAAAAGGTTTTCTAAATTACTGTTGGCTGTGTCATTAAATTTCATATTGTGCATAGAATCTAAATACATCACTTTGTTCTGCATGACAAGCAGAAGTGAGCATTCATACATTACTCAGCCACTTAATTAAGAGACTGGGATATTTGCAGTTAGCAGAAACTAATAAGGGAGCCACATTTAAATTCAAATCACTCCTCCGGGTAGCTGTCTGCAACATAAGCAAAGCTTACTGGGTAGATGTTCCACTAAATGCTCAGCTAAAAGCTTAGTTTTGCTGTATTTGTGAGCAAAGAATAATTCTGGGTTTGATTAAAGGTGAGAACAAAATAAACAAACCTGGTTTGGATTTTGAAGTTGTGTTTTGTCTTGGTTATTTTTAAATGCCAGTATGTCGATTACTTTATATAATCAATTAGAGTCTGATTTAGAGATTTGTGAGCACAAAACAGGAAGTTCTGTGAAACAGTCTCCTAGGTCTGCCCCAGACATGATATCTCAATATATCTTGCACGAATAAGACCTATTGCAGACAGCAAGCAGACAGCCTAGCAGCCTGAAGGAAACATGTCAAAATCCATGCATTAACACATTGTGAGTCATAGACTCATAGAATGGTAAGGTTGGAAGGAACCTCGAGGATCATCTAGTTCCAACCCCCTGCCACAGGCAGGGACACCTCCCACTACCACAGCTCACTCAAGGCCTCGTCCAACCTGGCCTTGAACACCTCCAGGGAGGGAGCAGCCACAACCTCCCTGGGCAACCTGTGCCAGTGCCTCACCACCCTCACTGGAAAGAACTTCCTCCTAACATCCAGTCTAAATCTCCCCTCTNTTCTTTTCTTCCTATGTTATCTTCTGAAACCTCTCTTCTTGTCTCAAAATTCAGCAGTTCCAAGTCTTTTGGCTTCTATATTTAAAATATCACATTTAAAGTACTTAAATTTGAGGGGATCTTTATATATTTTGGAATTTCAACACTGATAATTTATGATTTTTAATATATTTATGAAGGAACATACAACATATTTGTTATTTGGACACTTTACTATACCACTTGTCAAAACCATGCTATTGTACTTTAGTTATGTATTACTTTTACATCTGACATTTTAAGAAACATAGAATCATAAGTTGTAGAATCATAGAATCACTAAGGCTGGAAAAGACCTTTGAGTTTATCAACTACCAGCTGTAACCCAACTACTACGACCACTAAACCATATCCTGAAGTACCACATCTACAGCTTCTTGAACACCTCGAGGGATGGCAACACCACCACCTCCTCAGGCAGCCTGTTCCAATGCATCACCACTCTCTCAGTAAAGAATATTTTCCTAATGTCCAATCTTAACCTCCCTTGGCACAACTTAAACCTATTTCCTCTCATCCTATCGCTGGTTACTTGGGAGAAGAGACCAACACCAGCCTCACTACAGCTTCCTTTCAGATAATTGTAGACATAATGCAGTTTCTTTCTGGTTACATATGGCCAAAGAAGACTCTTAGCTCACAGTTTCCTGGAATACTCTGGTGCCATATATGAATGGTATGACACTTTCAAGCATTAAATCTCACATCCCTGGGTGTGCCTGTGATAGGTAATACATCTGTGCAGTTAAATGGAACAACATAGAGAAGTTAGCGCTGTTAACTGAGTCTGCTCCAAAATTAGAAGTAGTTTGATTGCATCAGCAGGATTATGTGCACTCAGCATCTATGAGTGGCCCAACATTTCTGCAAGTGTAACATCACTCCAGCATTGAGCTGTTGCTTTCAGATCTGAAGCTTTTATCACCGTGTTAGAGCTCCCTTGTGTGCTTCTCTATACGGTATTGGTTGGAACCAGAGATTTCTGTATCTTATTAAAATGCACAGTGTAAGCAAGCCTTCAGAAAATAGGAATAGATTCTTGCTCTTCTTATGCTCGTAAAAAAAACCAGAAGAACAGGGAAATAAAAGTTTAAAAGGCCTTAGGAACCATTCTTTTTTCAGCTTAACACTTCCACTACCTGAAAAAATCGTATTTACCCAATTGTGTTGAATGACAGTGAAATCAGCAGCAGAACTGCAATTGAGTGCAAATTTGACTCAGGGTGAAGCTTAGAAGAGCTACTTCAAATGCCAATGTTTCTTAAACAGCTGCTTTCCTCTGTACTGGAAGGGATTAAGACATTTGAGTTCGACTGAGGAAAAAGCATTCTAGTAGAAGTATCTCATCAGCAAATTAGGATACATTCTGTAATCTGCTAACCTGAACAAAACTATTTAAATAGATCAAGAGTTTAGCTCTGTGAATCTTCTAAATCAGGTTTCATTTTCACCTTTTAGTTTTTCTGTGACAATACACAAAATACATCATAACATATCTTGAAATTTCTTGAAGTACATCTTTAAAAAAGAGACTGTTCAGGCAATCTATAACCCTAATGGTGCTTAGTGCCATGGTTTAGATGATTAGGTGGTGTTGGACTTGATGATCTCAAAGGTCTTTTCCAACCTGATTAATTCTCTGATTCTGTAATGAAAATACAGCCAAAACAACAAAAGAGCATCACTGCTTGAACTTCTTCATTTTTTCCCCCATTGGTTCTCCATCTACTTCAAAAGAAGTTATGAAAGTGCATCATCTTGTAGCCCAAGAAAATAAAAAGCTCTTCAGCTATGAGTAAACATTGACCTGATGTTTCACTTTCTTAATGCTAAGCATTTTCAACTCTTTGTGACACTTATGTTTACTCTTTCTCTAGTGCAATATATAGAAGAGCAAGAGGAGTGCTCAAGATGGCTGAGATAAGAAACATCAATTGGAAAAGGAAAGAGAAGCAAGAAGCAAATCAGAGGGATTCTGTCTTCTCGTTTTCAGGATTAAAGGAAGAGTTTTAGGAGCAATACATGATGTACCAGTAGGAGAAAAATTACTTTTCTACCTTTTGGGTGATCAATTTGATTTGGGAGATCATAAAAGCACTTGATATCGAAGGAGAAGAATGAAGATTACAGAAATAATCCAGAGGGCCACAAAGATGATCAGAGGGATGGAACACCTCTCCTATGAGAACAGGCTAATAGAGTTGTGGTTGTTCAAGCTGGAAAAGAGAATACACGTTCTGAGAAAATGCATTTTACTTGACAAGTCTCTTCTAATAACATTTGCAATATTTTATTTCCAATTAGTTAATCTTCTGCAGTTACATGTAATCTCCATGCTGCATTGTGTCAAAAAGAGATTAAATTAATTCCAAAATAAGATTAATTAAAATGTCTGAAACTTGTGTTTGCATATCAGTGTGTAAAAAACAAGGGGCATAATTCTTAACAACAAAGAAGAAGATAATAAATAGATTGCTACTAAATTTGTATCAGTTTCAGCTGTTTTATCACACTCTTTTCACAGATTTAAAGAAAACGAATCATAGAATGGTCTGGGTTGGAAGAGACCTCCAAAAATTATCTATTCTAACCCCTCTGCAATAAGCAGGGACATCCTCAACTAGATCAGGGCTCAGTCAAGCTTCACCTTGAATATCTCCAGGGATGGGGTCTCAACTACCTTCCTGGGCAACCTGTTCCAGTGTTCCACTACTCTCATGGTAAAGAATTTGTTCCTAACACCTAATCTAAATCTACTGTAATCGCAAACCATTAGCCTTTGTCCTGTCACTACAGGTCCAGTTGAACAGCACTTTCTTTATTTGCAAATGGAAAAACTGAACTATAGAAACTGGTGAGTGTCTAGAAGGTTAATCTGGAAATTCACTACTTGTTTTTCTAGGGTTGCCCACATTGGACTACAATGTCTTATAGTAGAAGAATGATTCTGTTTATCTCATGAAATGCCACCTACAAAGTGCCAAGCATAAATCACTTACAGGTAAAAGATGTAATTATAGCTATGAATGTCACCTGCACCTGGGTAGGCACAATCCCAAGCACAAATACAGGTTGGGTNGATAACTCTTACACATACATTTAAGTCCAAACTGAAAATTCTGTAGACTCAGACCTTGATGAGCTGCATATTATTTTATCCAGGGGACCAGCAAAATATCAGTGTGCTTGTGAAATATCATGTAAGTTCTTGGAACAGATTTCAATGCTATATTGATTCTCTGTCTGGGATGAAATTCACCCTGTACAGTTCTCAGCTTTAGATAAATGCCCTTACCATTGATATATATTACCATTAAATAAATATCAGTTTAATACCTAGTTTCTTCACCTTTAATTCAAATTTTAATGCTTCATTATTTTTAAGCTAATAATAAAACCATACTCTGGAAACTAGCAGGCATTTTAAATCAGCTTTATTATTCTCAAATCAAAAGTCATAAGCACAAGGATGTATTATATCTGCATTTATACCTGCCCTAAAGTTTTATTTAATGGAATTCATTAATAAAAATCATATTTTTTTATGTACCACTGAGTCTCTCTGCTGCATCACTTTGATTTTATAAACCATTTTGCATTCACAAATTCTAGTATCAGGTAATATATAAAGACGTGAGTTAAAGATATTTAGTCAGTCTCAGTGCTATGGTATCTTTACAACTGATTTCTATAGATGGGAAAATTTTCCTTAGATATTCTTAATTTCTAAATAATTAGTAGTGGTCATAAAAACAAGTGATTTTCCAAAGTCCAGACAAGCATGAGGGATATTATCCTCCTAAAGCTGAATTACCAGCTCTCACAGAACTTAATAGGATTTTTTGTGTGTGTGTCATGCATGCTCAAGGACAGTATTTGGTATTTGGTCCTTGCTGAGGATAAGCATGCAATGTAACTTCTGCCACTGGAATATAACTGACCTCCAATATCCCAGCTCTTTCAGACCTGTGCCTATCTCAGGCAAAGCCTCTCAATTATGGCAAATTATATGGTGATTTTTGTGAAGGGGATAAAACATCCACAAGGAATTAATGTATGACGACAACTAGATCTCAAATAGCTAATGCCTCACCTTTGTTTTTCTTTTTCATTTGTGTTAAAATAACATTCTCTGTACTGCTGCCACTACAGAGCAGAGAAGCTTTTGCACAAAAGAAAAGAGACAGCTGGGGTTTTGTTTTCATGAATGTTCTTTTTAGGGATATTGATAGATAAAAATTAGGTGTGAGCTAGTAATGTGTTTCTGCAGCTCAGATATCAAATAAATGCATAAATGTAAGTGTGACCCATGGGTCGAAGATTCTCTCCCTCTGTTACACTCTTATGAGATATCACCTTGAATATTGCATTCAGCTGTGGAATGCCCACCACAAAACACTCACCTTTTGGAGTAGATGCAGAGAAGGATCTGGAAAATTATCCAAGAACTGGAAAATGTCTCCTATGAAGAAAGGCTGAGACAGTTGTAATTGTTTAGGCTGGAGAAGAGAAGGCTTTGAGAATTTATTGAGGCTTTGTGATACTTAAAGGGGAGAGAGGCTTTTTACCAAGATAACTGATAAGACAAAGATAATGGCTTTGTGCTGGAGGAGAGTAGATTTAGACTAGGTATGAGGAAGCAATGTTTTTACAATGAGGGGGCTAAGGCACTGAAAGAAGGTTGGTCAGAGCAGCTGTGGATGCCCTGTGCAATGTCAAGTTGGATGGACTGTTGAGCAACCCGATCCAGAGGAGTAAGGAGAGGGAAAGAGAAATGGAAAGGGAAAGCAGAGATTACTGAGATTTCCAAATAGATAGTTATTTTAATGGAGTAGCATTTTTATGGCAGTAGTGGTTTTCATACTAGTAACTTAAACTGATTTAGTTGAGGATACCTCTGCTTACTGCAGAGGTGGTTGGACTAGATGACCTTTGGAGGTCTCTTCCAACCCAGGCCATTCTATGATTCTCAGATAGGTCCATATAGTCAATGTCATCTGTACATGCCTACAGCCATTTTTTTTTTTTTTTTTTTTTNTTTTTTTTTTTTTTTTTTTTTTTTTTTTTTTTTAAGCACTAACCTCAGCAGTGTATCCTTGAAGAGATTTGTGCATAATGACAATGCCTCTTTTTTTTCTTTTCAGTGGAGGACATTAGCATTGTATTTATTGCATTTAGAGTGCTTCTGAAAACACTGGTGGAGTGTGTTCGTGACTGCAGGGGATATCTCCTGTTTCTTTTTAAAATGAAAGTGATGCACCAATTTGCAGGTGATTCCAAACTCCACAGCAGAAGGCCACAGTATTGTGCATAGATATTCCTGGTTAATGTTAGTCTGTGTCACCACAGTAACTTGATGTACTGCGAAGCAAACCGCATCTGAACAGAGCCCTACTGTTCCTACGCCACAGGCACTTTTTCAGATGACTGATGTACTTTTCACTACTGCAACAGCTGAAGCAAATCTTTCCACATAGTCTCCTGTTTCATTCACATGTAACAAATGCATGCAGGCATTTTTTATTAGAGAGATCTTTGAGTTATAACATAACTATGTCTTAATTAGCTTGCTTGCAGGAGGAGCAGCACTGTTCATTACACCAGCTTGTGGAGGCAAGCAACCCTCTCAGGTTTTCAGCCACTTGCTTGATAGGCTTCATTGGTCTAGCAAGCTTGAATTAATTTTCTGCATTTGCTATTAAACATGAAACATGGGAAAAAGACAAATACTGAATATTTGAGCCTTGAGAAGTATCCAAGATTGGCTCAAATAAAACTCAAGTCAGATCACTACAACTCTTTAAAGAGAAAAGTGCACTTTGGCCCCAAAAGGCGAAGACATTAGGAAATAAAATGTGATTTAGGAAATAAAACATGATTTTAAATACTCGAGGGTCTAGGACAGCCAGACTCTATGCTAATGGCTTTCTCTGCATTACATTGTTGACTTATAGTAGAGGTTAATAATCTGTTTCTACTGTTGTGTAGAGAAAGAGTGTAGCAATCTTTCTTCATCTTAAGACAGCACATGATCTGCCTCTTCCCTAGTACACACTTGTCCCATGCACAGAGGCAAAAACCAGCTGGTAAAAGCTGATTCCTTAAACACAATCCATTGAGATACTGCATTATCAACACCTGTTCTTTATTCCAGAGTGTCTCAGGACTACAGCAGATCTTTTAAAATCCATATAATTTCTAATCTGCTCTGTTACCTGGTTTTGTAAAAAGCCTTCACTGCTGTGCTACCTGAATTCTCTGAAGTGGAGCCCACCTTAAACACTGTTTTGTTTCAAGGAAGTCCTAAGTTTAGTCCATTGGGCGACTCTAAAAGCAAGACACTCCCATGCTGACTTTCTCATGACAGGATGGATCATTGTGTTTGGATTTTGGGGTTAGGTTTTGGTTGGTTTTTTTTTTTTTTATGGTGGGTTTTGGGGTTTTGTTGTTGTTGTTTGGGGAGGGGTTGTTTGTTTATTTGTTTTATCATTGACAATGCTGTCAATGATAAAACATTAAAAAAAAAAATCCAGATTTGGATGTCTCAGTAAAGTGTTTACAACTCACTAAGATTAAGCTAGCATTTGTAATGGCTTCAAATGTAGTCTTTCTCTTTGTTTTCTGGGGTGGGGAAGATTGGATCTGTATTAGTCTTCCATGGAAATACTTTTCAATTTAAGCTGTACACAGCTTGCATTACAGGGAACGAATTCTGCTATTTGAAGCAGAAAATGGTGTGAGTTCATTGTGACTTTTAGTTCCTGGGAGAATTTAGTTTCTATCAGAACTTATACCAACCAGCAAAACATTGTGTTGTCTGAACAACTCTTACCCTTCTGAATCAGCATCAGGTGACTCTAGACTATCTTTTAAAGAGTCAGCTTTGTCTCACGCCCCTTGGAATTGAATTTGCCTTGATGTTCATGAAGCTAAAGAGAAGGTATGTTATGGTGTTTTCACACTTGCTTTTGCAGCTAGAGAGGTCCCCAGCAGCAGCTTTTTTTTTTTGTTTCTTTGATTTTTTGGTTTTGTTCATCAATGCACTAGAACAAGGCACTTGATAAATTTTTCATTCACTTTCTCAATCCAAAATGAATGCCCTCACTGTGTTTTTTTACCTGAGGAGCCCAAAGAGAAACAACAAAATTTATAATAATACTTCCCACCTCAGTTCCATAAGTGCAAGACAAGCAAATCACAGGGTACAGAATAACAAACCCTTCTGAATGTGTACTTGTGCTACAGGTACAGGTACTTGTTCATCCTTCTGCCTGATCAACAGGCAGAAGGAGTAAGCCCCAAGAGCAAGTGAAGCTGAACAACTGTATACATGGCATTGATAATATTCTTAGTGAGACTTTCCTATGAAAAGGTTGGAATCATTGTCTATGCTACACAGCTTTACAATAACTTTTGGGTTACTTTACAATAACTTTTGGCTGCAAAACTGAATAACAGAAATCTTCTGCATTTTAGTGGTTGGGAACTGCTTAAATAAATCAACATCTAGACCTTCGAATAAGTCTAGGGATCTGCTGAAGTAAACTTCAAAAAGCTTTGTGTTCTGAGCTGTCTCCTGTGAAATCAAACTTTGAATCATGGCCTTAGCTTGCAATTGATGTAGAAGTATTTCACTGGGCTAATATTCAAGCATCAGCCAGTATTCAGGCATGAACCAGCAGTGTTCATTTGATACAAAAGCCATGTTAAGTCAAAAGGAGAGGGTTTTGGCACTTTACAGCAAGGAAGTGGTGTTTTCACAGATAGTACATATTATTTCTTCAGAGTTACAGATGCTTGTAGCAAACAGGAGAAGCAGCTCCCAATTCTCTACTGGAAAGAAAAATAATATAAATAAGTTGTTGGAGACTTAAAATTAAGAAGAAGCCATTAAATTGGCTATTACACAATCACAATCTATTAATATCATATTCTCTGCAGTGTAAAGAGTTCCTTTATTTTTCCATTAGGTTCTAAATTAATGCATTATTTACTTAATAAAGTGAAAGAGTAGGAAGAGCAGAGAGGAGAAATAGGAACCAACTAGAAGTAACTTTTGAAAAAGAATTTAAAAAAAAAACCCAACCAACTGAATAACAGAATCATTTAGGTCAGAAAAGACCTCTTGAGACCATCTAGTACAAACACCCTGCAGCAGCAGGTTAAGCTAGAGCAGGGTTTTTGAGTGCTTTAGAAAGAAACATATGGAGATCCTGTAGTAGTAGTTTACTCCATATCACATTGTTGTTGTACAGGATAGGTGATTCCTGCCCATCCTGCTGTCATACGCAGGGAGCAACAGCCTGGTGATTTTTTGCTTGACATAGCACAGAAGCTGCTTCTCTCCATTGCACACTTGTACTGTGGAAAGGGCAGAGAGCTGGCAAAGCTGCTGCCTTAAACATAGTGCCTTGGGGCAGCTCAGTATCTGTGTCTCAGCAGTCCAGAGCACCTGATTTGCGTGGCTGATGTCCAAGCTGCATGACAGCAAAAGGAGATCAGAGTGGGGGAAGAAGTCAGGTTACTAACAGCATAGAAATAATTCGTGTTACATTGGGCAGAAGACAGAGGACAGCCAGGGAAAATTGTAACTGGCTTGTAGTTAGGTCCCTAATTTTGAAAGCAAAACAAAAAATTAATTAAAAAATTCAAATTAATGATTAAAAAACCAATGTAACACAGAAATGTGAGGAGAGGGATGGGAAAGAATCAGCCAGCAATGTAGTGGTGACAGACATAATGGATAATCCCTTGTGTGTGTGATACAAGTGCCAAAGAGGCTATGGAAGGAAAGAAACAGCAATGTCTCAGGAGGGACAGGGATCTACTCAAAAGAGTCAAAGGAAGGGCTGGAGCACTGCCCTGTGAGGAGAGGATGAGGGACCTGGGGCTGTTTGGTCTGACAAAGAGAAGATTTAGAGGGGATCTAATCAATGGTTATAAATATATGAGGGCTGGAGGTCAAGAGGGAAGGGACAAACTCTTCTCAGTTGTGCTCTGGGATAGAACAAGGTGTAATGGGTATGAAGTACAGCGCAGGAAGCTGCACATCAACATGAGGAAGAACTTCTTTACTGTAAGGGGCATGGAGCACTGGAACAGGCTGCCCAGAGAGATTATGGGGTCTCCTCTGGAGACTTTCAAGCCCTCTCTGGGTGTGTTCCTGTGCAATCTGAACTAGATTCCGTGATCCTGCTGTGGCAGTGGAATTGGACTTGTTGATCTGTGGAGGTCCCTTCTCCAGCCCCTAATATCCTGTGATCCTAGAATCCTCTGACCCTGTGAAAGTAATTAATAGACTTCTGCAATGACTGAAATGAAAGCAGTCAGTACTGGGAAGGTCAAAAATAGAAGAGGTATGGGGATTTACTGAATTAATAAACCTAGGGAAGGAAGAGTTTATGAGACCTAATTTCCCTGTTCAAAAGCACAAGGCAGCACACTTTAGAAAATATATTTTGAGCTACCAATTGTAATTAAACATACAACTCAGGGGAGGAGGAGACAGAAAAACTATGATTTTAGAAACCAGTAGAGAAACAAAAGAAGTTTCCATCTACATGAAAACTGGCTGAAAATAATTCTAGGTATATCACAGGGATATTATGTAAGTCAACAGCAGTTTCACCTTGAAAGATGATGATTTCTGGCCCATAAATTATATGAAGCCAAAATGTTCGGAGAAAAATGACAAGAAAGGATAAACACAAAGAATGTCCATGGAAAATGCATTAAAAGGATGACTAGCAGTTAGCCTGACAAAGGAATAACAGGGGGAGGAAAAACAAGCATGTTTCTGCTCATTTGCTCTCAGAGAGTAATAGAATTTCTGCTAAAATAAAATGTTTTTGTAAGTTTCCATAAAACTAAATATTTTTCTGCTCTTAAAACAAAGGATTAGGAAGCACCCTCGTTATTTAGATCATGGCATGATTTTCTGGCATGGATTTTCTTAAACAGCTTTATCTGCAATAGCTAACAGACCACCATCACAGACAAGATCCAACTCCACTCTGGTGAGACCCCATCTTGAGTACTGCATCCTGTTCTGGAGCCTCTACTGCAAGAAAGATATGGACGTGATGGAACTTGTCCAGAGAAGATCCATGAGGATGATCAGAAGGATGAAGAACCTTTCCTATGTGGACAGGCTGAGAGAGTTGGGACTGTTCAGTCTGGAGAGGAGAAAACTCTAAGGAGACCTTATTGTTGTCTCCCAGTATCTGAAGGGAGCTACAAGAAAACCGGTGAGGGACTTTTTAGGTGTCAGGTAGTGATAGGACTGGGGGGAATGGAGCAAAACTAGAAGTGGGTTGATTCAGATTGGATGTCAAGAAGAAGTTGTTCACTATGAGGCTGGTGAGACACTGAAGCAGGTTGCCCAGGGAGGTGGTGGAAGCCCCATCCCTGGAGGTTTTTAAGGGTAGCTCTGACAATTCAATGATTCTATGATTCAAAGTACTGGAAGTCAGAAACCTAGTCCAGGAAAAGTGAAAATGTCATATTAATTCCATCTTTGCTTCTGCTGAAGTTTATGAGAGTATAATATGAGAAGCCTACTTGAAACATTTTTGTTGGCACATTCAGATTTCATAGATTTCTAGTCCATATCCAGTCCATTTCTAGTCCACTTTGACAAACTTCCTTCAAATTATTCTTAATTTTGACAAACTTTCTTCAAATTATTCCTAATTTTCGAGATTGTGTTCATACTTTCCTATGTTTCCTTGGATCCTTCTGTAAATTCCTTTCAGAATAACCAGAACTTCCAATACAACTTGATAAATGGGATTGCTTTCCTTCCTTTGAAGCAAAGAGTCACCAGGAAGATTGAAGACATTACTGCTTTTCACTGAATAAACATCCACAGTAATTAAATACAAATGTTAAAAAAAGGAATGCAAGGAAAGAGTGTTTGTATGGCTAATTCTTTTCTGGAGAAGTGTAATTCACACATCATTATAGCCTTCTGTATTTGACTGAGAAATTAAGCACTAAACATTTTTCATACTTCACCTTTCTAGTCACCATAACAACAGAAACATAGCATCACTGATTTTCACAGTACTCCTTTGTGGTCTCCTGCTGCCATGCTCCTTTCTTTCTGTGAAAGTTGCAATTCATATTAATGAAATTGAAGGAATGAAGTAAGGAATTTTAAGGGGTGAAAATTTGTAAAGAAGCCTATAGAAAAAAAAAAAACCTGCTAAAATATATTATGTTTTAATACAAATATTCTCATATTTTAAGTATTATGCATTACTAACTGTAATAAATTCCCTGCTATGGGTAACTTCTTTTTTGGTAGTTTAGTTAGCATATTCTGTACCTTTTAATAAAGAAATAATTACATAGGTGAAAATATATGGCATTGTATAATTTTTGAATAAATCTACAGGTAAAGACAAAGTCCAGTGAGGTCAATGCATTGTTTTCCTTAGAGCTTGAGGGAACAGATTTGTTACAAAAAGCCTAGAGCAAGGAAATAGACAGCTGTGAGGATTTGGCCACTCTTGACCTTTTGGTTGTTTTATTTCAAAACAAATATCAGGGCCAAAAATGAAGATGAGAAAATAATTTATTAATATTTATTGGAACTGGAATATTTCCAGTCTCGGAGAATCAGAGAATCATAGAATCATAGGATCATAGAATGGTAAGGTTGGAAGGAGCCCTCAAGGATCCTCTAGTTCCAACCCCCTGCCATAGGCAGGGACACCTCCCACTAGCACAGGTCACTCAAGGCCTCGTCCACCCTGGCCTTGAACCCCTTCAGGGAGGGAGCAGCCACAACCTCCCTGGGCAACCTGTGCCCCTGTCTCACCACCCTCACTGGAAAGAACTTCCTCCTAACATCCAGTCTAAATCTCCCCTCTGCCAGTTCAAACCCATTGCCCCTTGTCCTGTCATTGCAAGACCTTATCAATAGTCCCTCCCCAGCCTTCCTGTAGGCCCCCTTCAGATATTGGAAGGCTACTCTAAGGTCTCCTGGAAGCCTTCTCTTCTCCAGGCTAAAGGATGAAAAGGATGCCTAATTTCACAGGATGTTAGGATTTGGAAGGGAGCTCTGGAGATCATCGTGTCCAATCCCCCTGCCAGAGCAGGATCATAATATAGTGCAGGTCACACAGGAATGCATCCAGAAGGGTCTTGAAAGTCTCCAGAGAAGAAGACTCCACAACCTTTCTGGGAAGCCTGTTCCAGTGCTCCATGACCATTACAGTAAAGGATTTCTTCCTCATGTTGAGGTGGAACTTGCTGTGCTGTAGTTTACATCCACTGCCCCTGCTCCTATCACATGGCACAACTGAGAAGAGCCTGTCTTCTCCTTCTTGTCACCCAACCCCCAATTTGTATTAATGCCCAATTAATTTTGTCTTTGAAAATATTCTTATTAGTAAAATAGTATTTCTGAAATATTAGTAATACATTTTTGGTAAAAATATGTTTGTCTCTTGTTGAAGATTTTTAAATTCCCTGATGTATTTAATTTTTCTTCATTCTTCAGTATGAAGAATACATCATTTTTTTCAGTATAAAGCAATAAAGCCAAATTAAAATTTTCAAATTCCAGTGATTTTGGCTGGCTACATATGCATTTCTGTATCAGTTGAACTTTTAGATCAAATAAATTAACTCTGTTGCAGAGGCCTTCACCATTTACTTCACAATTACTCCATAGTAATTTATAAAATGGTAACTTCTCTGAAATTAGTAACTCTACATCTGTGTGTGTATAGTGCTTTAAGAATGATCAATAGAAACTGGTTCTTTTAATCATAGAATGCTTCAGGTTGGAAGGGACCTCAGAGATCATAGAATCATAGAGTCAACCAGGTTGGAAGAGACCTCTAAGATCATGCAGCCCAACCTATCACCCAGCCCTAGCCAATCAACTAAACCATGGCACTAAGTGCCTCATCCAGGCTTTTCTTGAACACCTCCAGGGATGGCAACTCCACCCCCTCCCTGGGCAGCCTATTCCAGAGTCTCACCACCTTCATACTGAAGAACGTCTTCCTAAGATCCAGTCTAAACCTACTCTCCCTCAATTAAAACCATTTCCCCTTGTTCTGTGGCTAGACATCCTGATGAAAAGTCCGTCTGCAGCCTTCCTGTAGGATCCCTTCAGGTACTGGAAGCAACCCTAAGGTCCCCTTGGATCCTTCTCTTCTCTAGGCTGAACAAACTCAACTCCCTCAGTCTATTCTCACAGCAGAGGTGTGCATAACTATCTTATGTTAGTCTCTTAAAATTAATATTTAAGTCTTATAGCACTTTTTCTTCAAATCATCTTCCATAGAATTGACATTTGATTTCAGAATTAGAAAATGTGGAAAAAAAAAAAAACCAAAAAAACCCAACCAGATTATGCATTTGAAATATTCAAATATTTCCCTTTGTTTTTACTTTTACAGTTACAGCACTTCACATTTCACTGATTTTATCATCAGGGCACACATCCACTCAGGGCTTACACAGACATGACTTGGTAAAAAAAAGGATTTAAGATTTTATTTACTTAAGGATTTTCTAGCAGCTACTCTTGCAAATTTCACTCACTGTAACAGTTAAACTGCTTTAATTCTATCTCTAGAAATAAAGAAATAACAACCTTTTGTTTTGCTTATATCTGAATAACAACGGAATTCAACCTGCCCTACTGTAAAAATGGGGAACTGAAATATATCCAATGCTCAGGTTTCAGCCCAAGGTCTCTGCTTTCCTGGGTTTCCTGCTTGCATTCCAGAATAACCATACTCACAAGGTCAATATCAGTGCTCTTCTAAACAAACTTGTGATGACCTCCCGTGAGGTTTGATTTGCAAAGTTGACTTAGAGCAGATGAGCTGACTCCTTAATAATGCTTATATCTTTTTCTTGCCACTCTGGTCAATAAAGCTACTATGGCGAAAGGGCAAAAGGGCAAAATGCCACTCTCATTTGCCATACATGCTCTTAGCATTTCTCCCTGTGTGTCATATTTGTCTGCTTCACTGTCAAAACTTGTTTACTGTTAGCACTAAAAGCTAAGGCAACATCAGCCACCCTCCACTGTCACATATTATCAGCGAAACTGCCTGTGGCATTGGGGATTCTGATTTTTAGAAAGGTATTTAATAAAAGGTTAATTAACCTTTTGTTTTTAAGTAATGCAGTAATGTAGAGAGATTAGCTGTAAGATTCTCCCTACAGCACTGTAAGAATATTTTGAACTTTGGTCCACCTGGCTCTGGATCTATCTGAAGCTATCCGAAAAGATTTGCCATTCTGAGTTCTGAATTCAATCCTGTGAGAAAACTGGTAGTAGTAGTGAGCTAATCTTTCCTTTTCCACTTCAGAAATTAGGCTATACTGATCATCTTGAGGTACCAAAATTGTACCAATTGATGGTGTTAATCTGTCTGCAGCTCCGTGGAGAAAGACCTTGGAGTGCTGGTGGACAGCAAGTTCTGCACGGGACAGCAATATGTCCTTGTGGCCAAGAGAGCCAGTGGCATCCTGGGGTGCATCAGGAAAAGTGTGTCCAGCAGGGCTAGGGAGGTTCTTCTCCCCCTCTACTCTGTCCTCGTGAGATCACACCTGCAATACTGTGTCCAGTTTTGGTCTCCCCAGTTCAAGAGAGACAGAGACCTGCTGGAGAGAGTCCAGTGGATAGCCACAAGGGTGATCTGCGGACTTGAGCATCTCCCATATGGAGAGAGACTGAGAGCCCTGGGGCTGTTTAGTCTGGAGAAGAGAAGACTGAGAGGAGATCTGATCAATGAGTACAAATATCTGAGGGGTGGGTGTCAAGTGGATGAGGCCGAACTCTTTTCTATGGTGTGCAGTAACGAGACGAGGAGCGATGGATGCAAACTGGAACACAGAAGGTTTCACCTCAACATGAGGAGAAACTTCTTTACAGTGAGGGTGACAGAGCCCTGGAACAGGGTGCTCAGAGAGGTTATGGAGTCTCCTTCTCTGGAGACTTTCAAAACCTCCCTGGTTGCATTCCTGTGTGACCTACCCTAGGGGATCCTGCTTTTGGCAGGGGTGTTGGACTGGATGACCTTTGGAGGTCCCTTCCAACCTCTAACATTCTGTGATTCTGTGATTTAATTGAGAGCACTGTGCTGTTCTTTTGGTGTTTTCATGTACAATAAACATATGTGCTTATAGCAAATGAGAATA
Source organism: Ramphastos sulfuratus (assembly GCA_013399055.1). Classification (NCBI taxonomy): domain Eukaryota; kingdom Metazoa; phylum Chordata; class Aves; order Piciformes; family Ramphastidae; genus Ramphastos; species Ramphastos sulfuratus. Next base: position 17,205 of record WBNM01006494.1, read on the forward strand.
ATAACATAAATAATTCCTGATGTAAATCTATTTTCTTGTGCTGATAGCAATTTTTGTTATTAACCCGAATTAGAATGAATGTAAACTAAAAATGCTGTTATGATTTTATACATATTTATCTTCAAATTTTTATGTCCTAATTATACGATGCTGAAAAGATGCAAATGATTTCCATTTGAGATGTAGTGGCATAGGTGTTCCTAACATGATTTGCTAATTATGTTTTTACAGTCTAGCACCAGAAATATGACTGGTACAATAGAAATAAATCAAAAGGTCAATATTTGCAATTATTCAATGTTTTATTTAATACTCCAAGAACACAAATCTCTGCATAGTTTAGAAAGTGCTTCTTTTCTATTTCCTCTTGCACTTTGGAGCTGCATTTTGAGTTTGACTCCTGAAGGTGCAAGTTTTAGCTGATATTCTTATTGCTGCAGTAGTCTTGAAACAGATTTGGGATTTAGGAGCTGAAAGTCCTGTGACTGATTTTCAGCATCTACAGCTTCAGAATGACCATATCACATAGGTGTGATATTGCTTCTTCCACTGTCTGTGGTTGCTAGCTATTCCTACAATATCTATTACTTTACACCTTGCTGTTTTTCTCTGCTGTCAACAGTAGTTATCTATTTCTGTACACTGACTCAGTGCTTGTATGGTTTTCCTCTGTGTGTAAGATTTACTGAGACTCAGACATCTCTGCTAAAATACAGCAAATATTTCAGTTACTATAGTCACAGATTCCTTTCAAATAAATGGGATAAAGAGCTGTTAAATCTGTCTGGTCCCCTGATCTTGATTTCAAAGTATCTTATTCCCATTTTATGGCTGAGCCACATTAGAAACTGACTAGTGGAACTTTCAGGCTAGAGGCTCATTAGCTGTGCTCTAGTATCTGCACTAAAAACTATTCACATTAAGGATATTTTTTATTTCAGAGTCCTGTCCTCTGTTTTTAGAAAAGCAAACTTCTGCTTGCTCAGAGCTAAATTGAGAGAGATTCCATGGGAAGCTTACATGGAGGAGAAAGCAGATAGAAAGTTCTGGGAGTTTTTCATGAATGCTCTCTTGAAAACATAAAAACAGTTCATCCCTTTCAAAGGTAAGACAAAGTAGGCAAAAGAAGAGATACCCTTGGCTTAACTGCAAGCTTCTGAGTCTGNAGTGGGCATGAATGCTCCTCCTACCAAAGCTTTAGTGGTGTGATTTCAGTCTAACAGATTGCTTGCACTCTGTCCCCAGGCAGATGAAAATATGGTCCCAAAAGAATAAAAAAATTAAAAAAAAATCAAAGACTCAGGAATATTTATTATAGATTTATTATAATCTCAAATATTTAAGAAAATTGAATGTTTCCTATTGGGGTTTTATTATTAGCATTTTTATACCTGGGGTTATCAGTGTTGCCTTAACATCTACTCTGAATTTTTGTNCACCAGAAGTGAAGTATTCTACAGTGTACACAGATGAAGAGAACTACAATGTAGGAAAGGAAATTTCTGTAGTCTCATTAACACAGATTAAAAAAATCATGATCCTAACACTCTGAAATTAAAATATTGGCCCAAAAGTCCAGAGGAGTTTTAGCACTGCTTACAAATTACCTATGTTTCACAATATGTTGAAAATCTAGCATTAAATCTGTAACAATGTCTGTTTCCTATCATTTTCCTGTTCTGCTCAGAACTCTCTTTTTCTGTAACCTCTCATATATGCTTAACCTTTCCTTCTGTATCACTTCCAGCAGGTTGTCACAGTCCCCTGCTCTTCAAATCCTCTTATACTGCTCTCTGCTACCATAGTTTTCTTCTCCATTTTCAACTGTCTGAAAATTCTCAGCTTCTCAGCAGGAGTATACAAAGAGCACTAATTTATGTAAGTAGCAGCACCCTGCAGACCTATACTGAATACAGGTGATTGGTAACCAGCACAGCTCCAAATGGCTTTAAGACACCTTCAGGGGGGGAAAAAAAAAATTATATATATATANACTGTAGAAAAGCAGCCACAGCAGTAACCATTTTGCACAGCAGCTTTTGTATTGTTTCAGGAAAAATGGAGTCTTGAATATTGCAGCTCTGCAGAAGATCTACACAAAGTACATCTAAGCTGAAAGCAATGGTAATGGACTGCAATATGAAACCTGACAACAGATAAATTAATAAAAATATCATTTCGGTATTCAACTCTCATTAAGTGGAGAAGAGAAGGCTCAGGGGAAACATCATTGCTCTCTACAGCTACCTAAAAGGAGGTTATAGCAAGGTGGGGTTGGTCTCTTCTCCCAGGCAATCAGTGACAGAACAAGAGGACACAGTCTCAAACTGTGCCAGGGCAAGTTTAGGCTGGATGTTAAGAAGAAGTTCTTCACAGCAAGAGTGATTGGCATTGGAATGGGCTGCCCAGAGAGGTGGTGGAGTCACCATCCCTGGAGGTGTTTAAAAAGAGACTGGATGAGGCACTTAGTGCCATGGTTTAGTTGATTAGAAGGTGTTGAGTGATAGGTTGGACTTGATCTCAAAGGTCTTTTCCAGTCTGGCTAGTTCTGTGATTCTGTGAAGTGGGCATGAATGCTCCTCCTACCAAAGCTTTAGTGGTGTGATTTCAGTCTAACAGATTGCTTGCACTCTGTCCCCAGGCAGATGAAAATATGGTCCCAAAAGAATAAAAAAATTAAAAAAAAATCAAAGACTCAGGAATATTTATTATAGATTTATTATAATCTCAAATATTTAAGAAAATTGAATGTTTCCTATTGGGGTTTTATTATTAGCATTTTTATACCTGGGGTTATCAGTGTTGCCTTAACATCTACTCTGAATTTTTGTGTGGTACAATAAATTATTTTTTAAATCTATAAAATGTGGTTATTTCAATTTTAGGGTAGTATCCTCACTGTATGAATAAATACCACTCAGTGGTCAGCATTCATTTAGAGAAGTATGGGACTATTATATAAATTTAGGTGTGAATTAAGCAGGAAATATGACTTAAACTGCTACATAGCATAGACTCCTACACCTCCCAGACCACATGTAGCCCATATTAGGATGGATCATTGCTGTAACTACAACAGGATAAATTAGTCTTGGATTTTACTTACAGTACTTCACAAAAATAATTCTCCACTTCAATCTTCATTCTTTTATGCATATTCTGTTAAAATTGTATGCATATTACTTTGAAATTCAGCAGTTTCTTAGTCCATTTTAAAAAAAAATGTCCAGGCTAAGATTTTTTTAAGTCAAGTTTTATTATCTGTGAAAATTTGCAGCGGAGTTAAAAACTGTTGAAGCTGTTGAAATGAAAGTTAAGAAATGTTAATCCAGCCCTTAGTCTGCTCCATTTAATATCAGTTTATTAGTGCAGAAAAGGACACACAGAGCATAAAATATTTGCCTTTTTTTGTTTTTTTTAGACTTACTTGAAGACATTATGCATGCATAAAACAGTTGGCATATTGATTTCAAAAGTACATAGATTGTTTTAGATGTATTTCATTAAATGTTTAGCTTGCAGCTAGAGGCAATTATTCTATAATCTATAATTTTTCATTAATAATTCATGCAACAATTTATTATTTCAAATTAATCACAGAATCAATCAGGTTGGAAAAGACTTTCCAGATCATCAAGTCCAACCTATCACCTAACACCATCTAATCAGCTAAACCATGGCACCAAGTACTTCATTCAGTCTCCTTTTAAACATCTCCAGGGATGGTGACTCCACCACCTCCCTGGGCAGCCCATTCCAATGCCAATCACTCTGTGAAGAACTTCTTCCTAACTCCCAGCCTTAACCTGCCCTGGCACAGTTTGAGACTGTGTCCTCTTGTTCTGTCACTGGTTGCCTGGGAGAAGAGACCAATCCCCACCTTGCTACAACCTCCTTTTAGGTAGCTGTAGAGAGCAATGATGTTTCCCCTGAGCCTCCTCTTCTCCAGGCTGAACTCCAGCTCCCTCAGCCGCTCCTCACAGGGCTGTGCTCCAGTCCCCTCACCAGGCTTGCTGAAAGACAAGTTATTCCAAATTTAGGTCTGTATTCATCTGTGTCCAAATAGTTGTACCCCAGAAAGGCTGTATTTCAAATTATTCCTGGAAAACTTTTCTTTTAAGGACTTATTTCACAAGCTGGACCATTTTCTACTGATCACTGTAACTCCAGCTTCTGTATGAGACAAGTATTTTGTCTATAAGACTTAACAGCTTTGGAAAAAGAAGTATAAAATAAATGAATTTGAAAAATGATATCATTAGTTGTCATTACACTGGGGAAAAAAAAATCAATCTAATTGCACTTAAGCTCTCCTTTCTCTCACTGGATATTTCTGATTTAAATAAATATGATGATTTGTTTCTTTCACAGGGTCAATCAATAAGCAGCTGATCCTTATAAATAATTGTTCAGCTAAGAAGTCACAGAAACTTCTTCACCTGAAGATGAAGAAGAAATTGTGAAACAATGAAAGCATGTAGGAAAAGCTGATATGCCAAGTTTCTGTATTATAGCATTAAGCCAAGGAGCGCAGAGGTTAGCTTGGGAAATTTGGCTCAAATAGACTGGTGAAATGTTTAGGGACTCAGAGGAGAAAATTATTCTGGTTTAGAAACACATATTATACATATGACAAAACGCTGCCTTTTATAAATTTACAAAGATATCATAACCCTGCAATTTAACAGTACAGATGAGGACAGGCTGAGAGAGATGCAGTTGTTCAGCCTGGAGAAGAGGAGGCTCTGGGAGACCTAATCACCACTTTCTAGTACCTGAAGGGGCCTGCAAGAGGGCTGCAGAGGGACTGTCTGCAAAGGCCTGCAGAAATAGGACAAGGGGCAATGGTTTGAAATAAGAGGAGATTTAGATTGGATGTTAGGAACAAGTTCTTTACAATGAGAGTGGTTGAGCATTGGAAGAGGTTGCCCAGGGAGGTGGTTGAAGCCCCATCCCTGCAGACATTCAAGGTGGAGCTCAACAGGACCCTGGACAACCCGATCTAGTCGAGGATGTCTGTACCAGTTTGGGCCATGAGCTCACCCAGTTCTGGAGGACGTAGTCAACTCCTACTCCTTTTCAGGAGTAAGAATGAGAATACTGCACACTAATGAGAAGTTTAGAGAGAAATTCTATTTATAAGAGCATATACATATAAAGCAATCAGGTAGAATAAGTCTAAAATCCACTATGCCCCCACTGGCCTTCTAGAGTCCTCCACCCCTTCCACCCTTCAGTCAAGCTGTAAGGTAGGCCAAAGCCTCAGTGGCCCAGCAACTCCCCCGGGAGCCATAGGATAAGAATGCGTGCTGCTGGGAGAAGTGAAGGGGAGAGACAGGGGTGAGAAGGGGGAGGAGTTCAGGCAGCACTATCTTTTAAGATGAGATACTGGAAAGGGAGCAGCATAACAATATTACGATATCCTGGGACCAGCAGGTCCATCCCCCTGGGATGGGACTCTGTCCTTATGGTTTTGTTTAAGGGGGACCTAGGACCCCTCTACCATATTGTCCCTGCTGATTGTGGCGGAGGTTGGACTAGATGATCAAATTTAATTGAGGTGCTTGAATGTTTCCAGAGAAGGGCACCAGGGCTGGTGAGGAGACTGGGAGCACAGCCCTATGAGGAGAGGCTGAGGGAGCTGGGGGTGTTCAGCCTGGAGAAGAGGAGGCTGAGGGGAAACCTCATCATTCTCTACAGCTGCCTGAAAGGACATTGTGGAGACGTTGGTGCTGGTCTCTTCTCACAGGTAATTAGTGATAGAACAAGAGGGAATGGCCTCACATTGTGACTGCGTAGGGTTAGACTGGACATTAGAAAACATTTTTTCCTAGCAAGAGTAGTCAGGCATTGGAATGGGCTGCCCAGGGAGGTGGTTGAGTCACCAACCCTGGATGTGTTTAAAAGTCGTTTGGATGTGGTGCTTGGGGATATGGTTTAGAGTGCACCTTGTAGAGTAGGGATATGAGTTGGACTTGGTGATCCTGAGGGGCTTTTCCAACTGGAATGTTTCTGTGATTCTGTNACCATACCTAAAACTGCCAGATGTATAGTATAAGAGTATGTTATACATCATACACATTAATTTGCATTCAGTAGCTACAATACATGCATTAATATCTTCAAATGGCTTAAGATTGCTAGACAGCAGACCAAGACCTGAGTGCTTTCATTAGCTATGATGCTATTAGGAGGACTCTACAAAGCCTCTAAAGATGCCTTTCTTTCCCCACTGGCTATGAAGTTTAGATGTTTAGTGCAGAAGAACTAATTCAGCTGCTGCCTTATTGTAGGCAAATATTAAGAGCTTGAGCAAGACTGAAGCATGGAGACTGGATGAGATACTTAGTGCCACAGTTTAGTTAATTAGAAGGTGTTAGATGATAGTTTGAACTCAATGATCTTGAAGGTCTTTTCCAACCTGGTTAATTCTGTGATTCTGTGATTCCAAACCAGGTGATTCTATGATTACACACATAAAGCAAACAGACAAATTCATACAGATGAATATTGATCTGCTGATTTTGATGAGGCCAACTCAGCAAGCATTGTAATTCCACTCTTCATTGAAGTACCTGAAAAAAATGAAAAGAAAGTCAATTTAAAGAGTATGATATCACAGAATAGAAATACAAACTGTCTTTTTACAGTTGTCTTTGTATCAAAAATGGATCATATGCAGTAAAATCCCACTATAAAAGATACACTTGCAGAATAAAACCACACTGCCTAAGGTTGCAATTTTATGTCAGGACTCTCAAATATGCCTACTGAAGCCAAAAAGGATGGCTGAAACTAGGCAGGTTTAAACTAGTTGAATAAAGTTAATAACATTACACATGCAAGAGGCTGAAGCTCAGCATGAGTTATAAAATAGACATAGGAAAAAGCATAAAGATTTAGGAAATTAGTCTGCCATAAAATGTGAGATATTAAAACTGCACTTTTACTGGTAACTTATTTTCCATATTTTTGACTACAGTTCAAACAGACAAGTGAGGATATTCTGTATTCTTGCATACCTGTTTAGAATTAGATGTATACAGTCGATTGAAGTTGTCTGATTTTTTTTTCCCTTCTTTTGACAATGGGTTCTAAACATTGAAATACTTGTAAGATCTCAATGTTTAACATTATTTTTGTAAAAACAAATGTGCCAGAATGCTAACAAGTGCTTTATATTTATGCCATCATTATATGGCATACGTTATGGATATGTGGTTTGTGGATATGGGCTTCTGCAATCTTTGCCTGTCAGTATATGTATATATATATACACACTAGATATATCCTAGTACAAAACAAACTAAAAAAAAATTAAAAAGGATATCCTTCCATGTGCACTTTTTCCTATCAAATCAAATGGTCTGATTTATTTTGTAATTTAAAACAAACAAACAAACAAATATAAAATCCATGGTTTCTATCGAGTGATTAGATGTCTTAAGGAGATCTCCAGCTTGGGCAGTCACACCAGTTGAAAGTCATCCAACAGAAAATAAATTCTATCATGAACAACTCAGTCTTTGACATTATAAAAATGTTCTTTAATTATTTTTCAGATGTGATGAAATATTTATTGTCCATCCATGATTGAGAATAAGTAAAATCTTTACAGTGCAGAGTGAAATGCAGCATCAGTGAAATCTCAGTTGTATGAGGTCTGACTGTACTGTCTCCTTTCAAGCAATCTTAGATGAAAAAGAAACTGAAGATACTTTGGGGGTTTTACATACAAAATATTGTATGTAAAATGGAGTATTATGGAATCATTGTTGTTATATTTAGTAAAGGTTTTTTGCTGATACTTTAACTACTTTATATATTTAAACACATTCTGAAAGAAACGCATTTGCAACATAAAACCAACTGTCCAGGTTGGGCACCCTTGAGAAGAAGCCAGTAGTGGCTCAGAACCACTAGTGCTCTATTCTCTAGCAGCAGGCATATAACTGTGGGGGAAGTGGTGAGCTGGGAATGTCCAAAATTGGACTTTTGAACTGCCTGCTGCTTTGTACATGTAACCAATATGGGAAGGTTATAAATTTTTTAACACCCAAAATTGGCATTGCCTTGAATCCTCCAATTAATAGAGACATGAGGTGGCACCAACAATTGCACAGCTGATTGCATGCTGTGCTTCAGCACACAGCCTGTTTAAACTGGGAAAAAATGGGGATTTGGGGTCCCAGAAAAAAAGAGGGAATGAAAATAAAAGTTCCAAGAAGATGTCTCAGAAAGAAGGAAGGTGGGAATGAAAATGGGAAAAACCTACCTGGAGAAAAGATGCTAGCAGTGGGGTACAGTCCTGGGCACTAGGGATATACATGGAGACAGAAGCCAAGAAACAGCCAGATGCTTTGGCCAGTGATGCCCAGAACTGTTAGCTGTAAACAGTGGCACAATGGGAAGCAACATAAGTTTCTGCCTGACCTCCAAAGAAGGCCATTGAATCAACTCACAGTCCTCATAAACTGCAGGCACTGCTGAATGCTAGAATAATTAGAGATCACATGCAGCCTCCTGCACTTTAATTATGCTATGGAGTTGATGGCCTTGGTGTACCTGCAGTAGGCTATCTCTCTGACATTGTAGACAATGGTAGCGAAGCATTTGCTATTCCTATTGAATGAAGAATATTGAATTCCTTGATTGAAGAATGTCTGTTTTTATGCCCTGCTATATTATGGAACACAGTTTATCTCATCTGAGCCTGCAGTTTAAGGGTAAATGCAAAAGAGAGATAACTCACTAGCATACCCACAGCAGAACATTTCCTCTACATATCCCTGATAGGATTTAAATTCAGTTAATTTACTTTTGTGTAAGCGTTGCCCTTAATTTCATATTCTTTGTGGTATGAATTATTACTGACATTTAAGAACCTCATTTTATAGCTGTGATCAAAATGGAATGCAGGTAAATAAAAAGTGACACAATATAGAAGGCTATAAAAAAATGCAAATTGGAGTAGCTCATCCATGTTCATATTTAAGGCCACTGAAAGTATTAAAACATCCCATGAAATGAGAACTAAAGTCTACTTGCCTCTAGTAAGAAAGAATAAGAAAAATGAAATAATTAAGTTATAAATCTTTGGTGTGATCCTGAACAGTGCTTTCTGATCTTGAGCACGGTACCCTCTCTGAAGTCAATATCAAGCCATGCATTGACAGAAACTTCTGTAATAAATGACATGGATGAACATTTATGACTTGAAATAATTTATAGTATGAAGAAAAAAAGTTGCATAAAACTTACTTTTTAAATATTGTGTCAGCCCAAACAAAACAGAAGAGAACTTGAAGTTTTGATGAGTTTCCTTGGTCTTTCATTATCAAACTAAAATGCAAGACAAAACCTTAGAGGCTTAGCTGGGTCACTGCATTCATAGCCTGATACTGCATGGAAGACTCATACAAGCTTGACTTAGTTTTTCATATGATATCTGGTTAGAAGAAGCTCTGTTGCCTTTAGAAGCAGTCTCCATTGCTTTAGCTAACCAGAGCTATGCATACGTTGTTCTAATGAGCAGGTTGCCCAGGGAGATGGCAATATCCATTATTAGGTGATTTTAAGAGCCTCTTAGACAAACATATATTCCTCAGTAAATGCCAGATTTTAAGTTTAGGATGACCCCAGCTATGACTACATTTGCAAGGTTTTAGACTTCAGGTAATCATATTCATTTTTCTTTCCATTATGAAGCTATTGAAGTTCCATGAAAAGAACAGATATGTTATTTTTAGATATAAAAGTATCACTTCTAGCTCAGGAAGACCCACAGTCACAGATTATTGCAGGCTTGGAGGCAGTACTAAGATACTATCATTGTTTGACAGCCACCTACACTGTTCCTTAGTTGTACACCACTGATGACTAGCAATCAGGTAACAGGGCAGGCATAGTAGTGTGGTTTTTCTTATTAACAAATGGCAAACACCCATGGGTGTTACATCAGGATAAAGGATCCTGATGTTTGCCTGTCCCAGAGCCCAGGATTTTTGCTAAAATTATTTGGCAAAATTAACATTTACTTCAACTTTTACCTCCACTATACAGTGCCTCAGTAAAGACTTGCCCTGACACAGCTCAGAAAGTTGAAATGATCAAATGGTTTAATTGTTCAGAACAACAGATACAACAGGATTGATAATGATAAAGGCACTGCCAGCAAGATGATCTCATCATTAACAAATAGTTGGTAACAAGTAGTTGGTAACAAAGTCAGAGATGCACACCTTTGTTATAGCTCTAATATAATAGAAATGTTAGCAAAGATGGAATAGTGCATCCAGTTTTGGGCTCCCAAATTCAAGAGAGACAGGGACCTGCTGGAGAGAGTCCAATGGAGAGCTACGAGGATGATTGTAAGACTCGAACATCTCTCCTATGAAGAAAGACTGAGAGAGCTGGGGCTGTTTTGCCTGGCAAGAGAAGGCTGAAAAGAGGATCTTACCAACATCTATAAATATCTGAGGGATGAGTGTCAAAATGAAGGTCTCAATCTCTTTTCAGTGATGCCCAGAGATAGGACGAGGAACAGTGGCTACAAGCTACAGCATAAGAAGTTCTGTCTCTCTTTGTCTTTGAAGCTAAATTCCTGTATATCACTATAGACAACATTTTTTATCTAAGTGATACAAAAATACAACTTTTTACATTATCTCAGTGGTATTAGCACTAATTCTCATTCTTATTATTGTTGCATTCTGTACTAGCTGTAATAAACTAAAAAGTGTTTAAAGCTTCATAATTAATAGCAATACATAATGAAGCAAGTAATTAAGAGTGCAAAAGGTTATAGTTTATAGTTAAATTGATCTATTTCTTCTTTAGGAGTTTGATAATCAGGACTCACTTCATTACAACTCTATTACCTGTTCATACAGTATTAATTACTGATAGCCTGTGGATCTGAAACATACTGAGGCCATAGAAAAAAAAAAATCCCAAATGATCTATTAATTATTTAGTTTTCTGCTGTATTTTGACATGGCCCAGGGGAAGCCAAAAAACCTAATGAATTTTCAATGTTTCCATTATTTGAGATCTAAATTTTTCAAGAATAAATTGGAAGCTTTTTAAGTACCTGAGTTAATGATCCCTACTTGCCTCCAAATGTAAATGAGACTTGCATCCAATCAAGATTTATTTGAAAACCTTGATTTTTTTTGTTTTTCTATTACAGAAAGAGTTTGCAATGACATGGCCACTCAATTCCTTTTCCTGAGGATATCGGTTTAAGCGGCTCTTACTAGATTCAGAATTCATGTAATACTGTGTGGGAATTTTAAGCTGTGAAATGAGTGCCAAAGAGCCCAGCAGCATGACTGTTTGAGGCATGATCTTTCCTGACTTACACTCTGTGTAGTCATTTACTGTTGTGCAAAGTGGGCACAGATTGCTGTCAAACTAGATTTTTTNTATTCCAATTAGCTCAAACCAGCACAAGTGGAAATGTGCATGTACTTCTGTTCCTCAGACAACAGTCCACACTTTGTTGCTTTACAGGAAAGATTTCAAGCCAAACCTTGGAATTCCTCAGAAACATATTCATTTGGCAGAATCCAGACTATCCCTTGAAGCAAATCATTACATGAACTAATTAAATGTAAGAGTTTAAAAGATTGGGGAATATATATGGATATCACAGAAAGACATATGTTTTCATCTATAACATTTTGAATCAATGAGATGTTTGATAAGCAAATAATTAAAAGGTTCCTCCATTCCTCATTTTTTTTTTTTTNTCCAAATGTAAATGAGACTTGCATCCAATCAAGATTTATTTGAAAACCTTGATTTTTTTTGTTTTTCTATTACAGAAAGAGTTTGCAATGACATGGCCACTCAATTCCTTTTCCTGAGGATATCGGTTTAAGCGGCTCTTACTAGATTCAGAATTCATGTAATACTGTGTGGGAATTTTAAGCTGTGAAATGAGTGCCAAAGAGCCCAGCAGCATGACTGTTTGAGGTATGATCTTTCCTGACTTACACTCTGTGTAGTCATTTACTGTTGTGCAAAGTGGGCACAGATTGCTGTCAAACTAGATTTTTCCACCAGTATTTCTGTGAATTACATGCACAAGGTAAAAGGGACTGTATCAAGTGGCAGGGAATGTTGCTAAGCTAGATTTGCTTAAGCATTGTACCTCCAGAGACATGGAAGTGGTGTGATGGTTTGGGAGTTCCCTGCCCCCCCACACTTTGTAAAATGATCCAGACTAGAACTCANGAACTAATTAAATGTAAGAGTTTAAAAGATTGGGGAATATATATGGATATCACAGAAAGACATATGTTTTCATCTATAACATTTTGAATCAATGAGATGTTTGATAAGCAAATAATTAAAAGGTTCCTCCATTCCTCATTTTTTTTTTTTTTAATATTCCTGATTAAAATGAAGTCCTAAGCTTTTAGGCACAAAATGAAGAAAGAAAAAAAAAAGTTCTGTCAGCTCTTTATTCTGCACCAAAGAATCAAATCCATTGGATGCTTTTGAAGATTTGATATTTTCTGCTATATAAAACTGAACTATGAAAATGAGACCAAGTACTGTTTGTAGATACTGATTTGTATTAATAAAAGATAAAACACTCAGTGTGGGTGAAAAGCAGCAAATTCTGAATGACTGTTTACAGTACTTGTGGAACCAACGAGATTTTTTAAAATCACCTCTCTGCGCAGTGCAGTATAGGAAACCATTTTCAAAGCACTAATAGAAATCCAGATGGAGATACTAATCAGAGGGAAATATAATCTATATAGATAGAATGTTCCCAAGTATTAAAAACATCTTATTCAATAAAAGAAACCACATACAGTTTAAAATATGGAGTAGAAGAGCTTTTTGTACTGTTTAGCAATGCCAGCAGCAGCATTTTTGAGTGGTGGTCATTTGCTCTCCACGTAGTTGAGTAGATTTAACAAACCTAAAATATCTCTCAACAGTTTTTTTTTTTTGTTTTGTTTTGTTGTTGTTGTGTTTTGGTCTTTTTATTTGCAAGCTACATTACATTAAGAGAATTTTTTTGTCAAAAAAAAAAAAAGCCTAAGATTCACATATTTTTTAAACCTTGAAATATTTGGTAATAAAACACAGAAATAATCAGGCTCAAATTACAGAGCTCAGTTTCCGGTCTTAGAAATTCAGCTATTCCCATAGCATTCTTGATACTTCTATTTGCATAAATCATATTTTATATTACAATCACTAGTTAAATTACAGTTGCTACATGCTTATATGTTAATGCCAGCTGATGTTAATATCTGAGCTACTTTGTGTACTTACTACTGCCAGTGTTTTAAGAAACAGACAAGCAAACATTGTATTTTCTTGCCTAGCTAGTAAGTGCAATATTTCAGCACTTAAAGCACATTTCTTTCTGTCATGTCACACCTTAGAAAGACTCTATGATCTGAAAAAAATATTTAATGATTTTGAGAGTCACAGACCAAAAATAGTCACCAACATTTGCTGTACATTCTGCATTCCTTTGTGCAGTGATTTTCCTAAAATCACTGGCTGCATTTTTAAATCTTGCCTTAGATTCCTGCCATTACAAATTGTACCTACCTAAGAGATGAGTAGTTACATGCTAAGATAGGCACATATAGGTAGATATTTGATGTGCATCTACACTTGAATTAAAGAATGCTCTGCACATTAAGACTAATAGAAAATGTTCCTCTTCATTGTAGAAGAGTGGTTAATCACTCTTACTGCATCTTCTTAAAAAGCCTGGTGATAATTCTTCCTACTGACTCCTTTTTGCTTTGATCATAAAGTTTGTTCTTATGATTACCCCTCAAAAAGCATTTGCATGTATCTCATAAGGAGATCTGTCACTATGATTGACAATTAGATGGCAGAGAGCTGAAAAATGAACACTTTAGTCACCGAGGTTAGATTATGGATATTATAGTCAAGAACCAAACTCTTATTTTGCAACTTTGTATTCCATGTGCTTATATAATTATATGTATTCATCCAAAAGCTCTTCAGGTCTCTCTCTTTTTATTTATGCACCTTCATATAACTCCAGATGAATGGTAGGTAATCAGAAATATCTGTGTCTGGCTATGTTTACATTTAATGACTTGTTCTTTTCTTTTTTTCCCCACTTATTAGGAATGATGAAATCTGTTGCATCCAAAAAGTCTATTTAAAAAATAAAACAAAAATAAAGAATGAGAATTTACATCATCTGACCTAATGATAAACTTAATGAATGATAAATAGATTAATTAAAATACATTGATTCAAATAAGCAATGTAGAAACCTTTGCTATCCATATCTGCTGTCTTTCTTCCCAAGCAAATATTGAGCATTCCAAGATGACTTATAAATCACAGACAAATTTATTAATTAAATTTAGTGAGAGACTGAAGAATGTGGGAAACCATCTTAGAGAAGCTCCTTTAATAGTGTTTTAATTTTTTTTTTCTTCAGTGAGAAATGTACTTTTTTGTGTCACATTCACTCCTTACTCACATTGAGAAGTTACTTACTCCACAGGCATTTTTGAAATTGATAGTTCTGAACATATTTTAGGTTAAAAGTCCATTTAATGAAAAAAAAAAAATGGTCCTAAATATCCATTCTTTCAAGATACTGAAATTAATTAGTAAACATCTCAAACTGGCAAATTTACTTGAAAAACAGTAAAGGTAGAAACTTGTGACATTTTTCAGATGTTCCTTGAACAAATTTGTCCCATATAAGAAGTCCTACAATGACAAGTTATATACAAAAAAGAGCATTTCACACACTCTTATTTATTATCATTGTAGTTTTAGCAATAGGATGCTTTGATGGAGAGAGACTCCTGGTTGAGCTACTCCTATGTGGTCTACCAGCTCTAGTCTATAGAACTGAGAATCAGCACATTTTGCAGTCACAAACATGAGATTTGGCCTTCTGTACTGGCTGCTCAGAATGAAGCTTTTGTAATGAAGGTCTTCAAGTGTGGCCCTTGTGAGAAGTGGTAAGGGGTTGTCCCATGCCAGACATTGTCATTTCCATCTGGTCCCAATGGACCCATCACAGGCCACCACTGAGTGTGTGGTGCCTCTATTAAAACATATTTAAGAAAGAAAGGAAAAAAAAATAAATGCTGGAGAAGCAGAGAAGTGATTAAAGTGAGAAACGTTATGAACACCTAGGTCAGATGTAAATGAAGGCATTCAAGGCACTGTGAGAAGAGATTCCCCTGCAGTCTCAGAGGACCACACTGGAGCAGATATCCACAGTGCAGCCCATGGGGAACTCCCAGCTGGACTAGCTGGATATCTCCTGAAGAAATTTCAGCCCATGGAGAACCCACGCTGAAGAAAACTTTTCCTGAAGTACCATGGAGAGCACCCACACTGGAATAGAGGAAAAATGTGCGTGGTAAGCATAAGCAGAGAGGAGCTAACTCTCTCTCCATCCCTTAATACACTGCTCAGAGGGTCCTGGGTAGAGGACCTGGGAATGAAGGGGTGAAGTGGAGCCTGGAAGAAAGAGGAAGGTGGGGGGAAAGATTTTGTTCTAATTTCTGAGTCTCTTTCTCACCATCCAAATCTATTTTAATTGGTAATTAAATAGCAGTATCCAAATCAAGTCTAGTTAGCCTGTGATGGCCAATGGTAAGTGATCTCCCTGGTTTTATTTGATCATAAAAACTTTTCATCTTCTTTCTCCCACATCTGTTAAGGAGAGCTATTAAATGAGCAGCTGAGTAGGTGTTTGTATTAACCCACATAGGATTACCACTCACTTGACACAACTGAAAAACATCATTGAACAATACTGCCTTGTTCATTACACTTTTAGGGCCTTCTAAAGTTGCTGACACAACTTAAATCATGTAAATAATTTAATTTGAAGTGAAATGCAGTATTTACATGCTGTAAATCACAGAGCTTTCACAGTCCTTATTTCAAACTAACCAAAAAAATCAGATCACTGTCAGAAACTCTAATAACTTTCTCAGCCAGATTTTTTTTTTCAGCCTCAATTTCCTTGTAAAAAGATTTCAGATGACAATACAGAATCAAAAAATCACCAGAATTTATTTTAACAGGCAGTTCAGAAGGATTCCAGTACAAATCCAGAATAGGGCCTTCCAGTCTCTGAAGGGAGCCTAGAAGAAAGCTGGTGAAGGACTTTTTAGAATGTCAGGCAGTGATAGGACTAGGGGGAATGGAGCAAAACCAGAAGTGGGTAGATTTGGATTGGATGTTAGGAAGAAGTTGTTCACCATGAGAGACTGGAACAGGTTGCTCAGGGAGGTGGTAGAAGCCTCATCCCTGGAGGTCTTTAAGAGTAGGCTGCATGTGGCTCTGAGTAACCTGCTCCAGTGTGAGGTGTCCCTGCCCATGGCAGAGGGGTTGGAACTGGATGATCCTTGAGGTCCCTTCAAAGCCCATGATCCTGAAATATAGCCTAAGCAGAGATTTGAAATTGGTACTTATTGAGTCTGAATCCTGTCTTACACAAAGACTGCTCATATGGAGACATTACAGAAGAGCAACTATGGGCCTTTCTATCTTTGATATGTGAGATATTTAGATACTTAGATCTATCCTCATATTTGAATCCATATTTTCATTTCAGGTGTTAAAAATGTATGCTTATAAAACAAAACTGTCACTACACTGAACGCAGTAATACATAACTAACGAGATCAAATAGCATAAAAGAAGAAGTATAAGGAAATTATTTAGTGTGGATCATATTTGAGGTACAGCAGCTTTTCTAGATAAAAAGCCCATACAGCTATCTGAGTTCTAAAGATTGACAGCACTATTTCAGTGAAGTTTATTGTTCACACTAGACCATTACAAAACGTAGTAAGAGATAGAAC
This sequence comes from Ramphastos sulfuratus, assembly GCA_013399055.1. Classification (NCBI taxonomy): domain Eukaryota; kingdom Metazoa; phylum Chordata; class Aves; order Piciformes; family Ramphastidae; genus Ramphastos; species Ramphastos sulfuratus. Next base: position 34,064 of record WBNM01006494.1, read on the forward strand.
AAATTTGATTTTGAAGTTGACTTTTTGTGCTTAGAGCATGTGATGAGGGACAATGTTCTGACAGCTCAAGCTCACTCAAGCTTAATGACTGATCTAAATTGGAGCTTGGAGATAAAAGAAATTCTTTAGTGATGCCTCAGTTGTCATTGATTGCTATGAGCAATTTTAAAGCTATTCAAGATGAGAATTGTCAGCTTGGTTCTGAAGGAGGACAAAGTGGTACATAAGATTGGAAGCTAGTGCAAATGCTGCTGCATCATCAGGGAAAGACACTGTGAATCTGCAGAGTATAATGTAAGCAGTAGCTGTGACAAGAAAGACAAAAATGAAAGGCTGGGGACATTACAAATATCATCATCAGCAAGATGACTGAAAACAAAGTGTTCCAGACTAAAGACAATAAGGAAGTGCAGAGCAAAAGTTCCTCTTCTGAGTGTTGGTCCAAGAAAGTAGTTGTCTCTGGTAAAATGATCCTTATGGTTGCACATAGCATAACATGTTTTCCATCTAAACTATTGTGATCAGAACAGCAAGTATTTAAGCCATAGCGGTGTTAGAGCTAGATAAAATCACACAAAGTCATGGCTTTCTAGGTGTGGAGAGGAGATTTTACACCATCAGTTTGTCTTGAAAAACATCAGATGGAATCTTCTTCTCTGGAGACATTAAAAACCCACCTGGATGTGTGACCTACTCTAGGTGATTCAGCTCTGGCAGGTTAGTTGCACTAGGTGATCCCTTCCAACCCTTAACATTCTGTGATTCTCTGATAATAAGGACAGAGGCCTTTATTTGGGTGAGTAAAGGACTATAATTGCTCTGTTCTTTCAGCAGTTTTGGGAGCACCTGCATATCTTTGATATTCTTGTGTCTTATGAAAAGCTCACTCCAAATACAGAAATCTGTCTCTTGAGCAATGTATTCAGAGCCAACAGGCGTACTTAGCACATGGGTTTCTGTGATGGTTTGGGAGTTCCCCACCCCCCCC
>WBNM01006494.1:35632-79308 GCA_013399055.1 Ramphastos sulfuratus
TTCGCGGATAATGTGTCCCATTGCCATATATATATGCTGGGGCGATTTGCTCTCCCCCGTTCAAGCCTGCGGGGGTGGGGTACGGTACTTGACACCTACTCCTTTCACATTCCAAACCCTCGGAAGCAGAGGTGGGGGGGGAGCAGAACAGTTTCGCACCCCATTCAAACTGCCGGCGGGGCAGGGACTTGGGTGTGTCCCGCCACACATGCCCAGGCAACCTATTCCAGAGTCTCACCACCCTCATACTCAAAAATGTTTTCCTAAGTTTCAGTCTAAATCTCTCCCTCAGTTAAAACCATTCCCTCTTGTTCTATCGCTAGACACCCTTATGAAAAGTCCCTCTCCAGTTGTCCTGCAGGATCCCTTCAGGTATTGGAAGACAGCTGTGAGGCCTCCCCAGAGTTTTTTCTTCTCTAGGCTGAACAACCCCAGCTGCCTCAGTCTATCCTCATAGCAGAGGTGTTCCAAGTGTTTCTGGTAGTAGTAAAGATTTGTGCAGCTGTGCTTTATCTCGGAGGTAAATATAATGCCACAGAAAGAGAACAGTTTCCAAATGCCCTCGTATTTCCAAAATGTTTCAGTTAAAAAATTCAGAAGCCATTGAAGTTTATTGAGCTAATTTCTTTAAAAAATCAGTGTTGTTAAAAGTCTATGATCATTGTACATTCAGCATTTATCCTCTATTTTTAATGACAGAACTTTAAGATGCCATATTTTCTTGCTGTGCACAGTTTGATCACTCTCTTGATCACTAAGAGATCAGCTGCACAGGGGAAAGTTTGTTCCCTAATTTGTTTCCTTCAAAAAAAACCAAAGAGAAAAGGTCAGTACTGCTGTCTGGAAAATCCTCTGACTTACCCAAAACCAAAAATGAATATGTAGCTTATTTGTAACTCCTATGGAGTCCTATGGACTCCTCCTTATTACTCACTTCAATTACTGTGTGAATTTGGGCAATTCAGACTTTGGATCTTTTTGTTTTTCCTGTTTTGTCTGTTCTTTACATAATTGTGAGAAACTGAATTTTGAGGAGGACAATCAGAAGCTTTCTGACAGCCAGAGCAGCAGTGATTATCTTCTTAATTGACTGTCTTTCTTATAAATTAAGGCCGTGGTAATCTGGAATTGAAACAAAAGAACTTCTCAAAAAACTTTAATAAATCAATTTCACAAGTACATGGAATCCCCAGACAAGAAACTGTTTAAATAACTGAATTCTTCAACCAGAGATCCACAGGGATATTACATCAATATTTAGAATAATGTTTTAAAATAATTGAAATATTGTTTTCTGACCTCTCAGATATTTATTAGCAAAGAAATTACCATTTTAGATACATTATTCAATAGATATTTAGATGTTTAAAGGCAAAAGGAATTGGACTCAATGATTTTAAAGGCCATTTCCAATCTAGGCAATCCTCTGGTTCTGTGAATTCACCTTATCTTATATCACGTCTTTAAAACCATCCCAGAGTCTTTCCAAATCCCCAAAAAGAAAAACACAGCTCAAATTTCTCCTCTTTATACAAACTAGACTCATTGTTCTCATTGCCACACACTTTTTTTTTTTTGTCCTATATAAATGCAGTTTAATAACTGTAATAGCAGTTTTGTTAGGTCCAGAGGTTACAGCTATTCTTTTTATGTATTTATTCACTTTGCTGTTGCATTTCTCTCTGGTTTTCCATTAAGTATAGTTTCACACATTGTGCTTGAAGATGCCCTTTTTGCCCATGTCACACGGCAGAACAGCAGGCATGCACAGTTTTCTTGCAATAGGTTCTTTCCTGAAAACTTTTTACTAAGGATGTGAAACTTCTATGGATATTTTCAGGTTTCAAGGAAACCAGTTGCTTCCAGAGTGACCCAAATATTTTTGCCTAATTTACCTTAGCATCTGACACAGTGCAAGCAACCCTTACCTAACTTATCAGCACTGTGTGGACCTGGCACTTATGGACACACTTTAATGTTGACCCTTCAGTGCTGGGTCGAGGGTTGGACTGGATCACCTTTGAGGTCTCTTCCAACTAGATGTATTCTGTGTCAAAGTTGTGGGTTTAAGAATTGGACTACTAAGTCCTCTCTTTTACTTACTAGGATCACAGAATCACAGAATTAACCAGGTTGGAAAAGACCTTCAAGGTCATTGGGTTCAACCTATCATCTAACACTTTCTAATTAACTAAACTGTGGCACTAAGTATCTCATCCAGTCTCCATGCTTCAGTCTTGCTCAAGCTCTTAATATTTGCCTAAAGTAAGGCAGCAGCTGAATTAGTTCTTCTGCACTAAACATCTAAACTTCATAGCCAGTGGGGAAAGAAAGGCATCTTTAGAGGCTTTGTAGAGTCCTCCTAATAGCATCATAGCTAATGAAAGCACTCAGGTCTTGGTCTGCTGTCTAGCAATCTTAAGCCATTTGAAGATATTAATGCATGTATTGTAGCTACTGAATGCAAATTAATGTGTATGATGTATAACATACTCTTATACTCTACATCTGGCAGTTTTAGGNATAATATGTTCACAGATCACAGAAACATTCCAGTTGGAAAAGCCTCTCAGGATCACCAAGTCCAACTCATATCCCTACTCTACAGGGTGCACTCTAAACCATATCCCCAAGCACCACATCCAAATGACTTTTAAACACATCCAGGGTTGGTGTCTCAACCACCTCCCTGGGCAGCCCATTCCAATACCTGACTACTCTTGCTAGGAAAAAATGTTTTCTAATGTCCAGTCTAACCCTACCCAGTCACAGCTTGAGGCCATTCCCTCTTGTTCTATCACTAATTACCTGTGAGAACAGACCAGCACCAACATCTCCACAATGTTCTTTCAGGCAGCTGTAGAGAGCGATGAGGTCTCCTCTCACCCTTCTCTTTTTCAAACTAACCATCCCCAGCTCCCTCAGTCACTCCTGATCAGATCTATTCTTCAGGCCCTTCCCCAGCTTCGTTGCCCTCCTCTGCACTCACTCCAGCACCTCCACATCCCTCTTGCATTGAAGTGCCCAAACTGAACACCACACTCAAGGTGTGGCCTCACCAGAGCTGAGTACAAGGGAGCAATCACCTTCCTAATCCTGCTGGACACAGCATGTTTATCCAAATGTTCTCCTTTATCTGTGAAGGATTTAAATAGCAGTAAGATAAGTTCCTTCCCTAGTATGAAGAACTAGAGCAATGTTCACAAAATAGAATAAATCCCCTGGAAAAAAAATATTGGAACTAGTGATATATGTTCTTATCGTATCATGAGGCTAATGTAATTTGTTATGCTAAATTTAACTAGAATGTTTCTAATTTATTTTAATTAAATAACACTTGAAAAAGTGTATGCCTAATTACAAGGGGAAAATGTTTCCTGTGTAACTACCTACCACTCTCTTCATTTCACCATTGCTTTTTTTTTTTTGCTTTTCTTTTTCTTTTTTTTTTTTTTAATAAGGAATAAGCTGAGGTTTATGAGGACTAAGCTGAGGTTTACAGTTTTGGAGAGTTATAATGCCTTAGGACAAACCCAAACTTCAGATTTGATCCTGGGGCATGTGAAATACATTTTAGAATCTCCAGCTGAATATTTGCAATTGCTATATATTTTTTTCTGATTCTCTGATTCATTTGGAACTGCTACATTTTTTCTTACAATCAAAAAGTGATTTTGAGAAAAAAAATCCAAAATATTGTTCAGTTTGATTTTCTTTAGTTTGTTTGGGGTTTTTGTGTCTAAGAGAACTGTATAATAGAACTATGCCATTTTACCCAGCTATTTGGATAGCTGTGAGCTTCTTCCAGTAAGGTAGTAAGAAATGCCCAGACACTTGTGCTGTTTGTTTTCTGATTCTCTTTCTACAGAAAGAGCAGCTTGAGTTTTATATTTTCTTTGTGTAAGTTGCTGTATCTTAGTTAGAAAAAAAATGATTATAGTATAACTTGCAGTTGAGCTGGCCTATGTCCTTAACTGTCTGAAGAAATAATACTTTAATCCAGACCTGTCCCACAAAGATATGCTTTATCCTTACCAAAGAGTAAGTGTGTCAGAGGGAGCTGTAGATGTTGAAAACTTCGAGTGCCCTTTTTAATATATTGGTCCTTGATTTCGAAATCCATGTAAATTCAGTGCTGGGAAAGAAGGTAGGCTTTATATTGCCTCTGTGGATCACCCCCAAGAAAAAACCTGTGGCCCTCCTCCCATGATGGAAGGACTGTTTGTGTTCACCCTGCTTTCATCTCTGTAGCCACACTGCTTGGCAGTTGGCTTTGATCTCCTATGGACCTCATGCAGTGCCCTGAGTGAAGAAGTCAGGAGGTCCAGGTACAAACTAATGTATGCGGTGTGGAAACTCAGGGTAGTGTCTTTTGGCACTCACTGAAGTTAACATTTTCAAAATACATTGTAGCTGTCCAGATCAGCCAAGAGGTGATGAAGACACCAATGAAAAAGGCCTAATTATTATGTTCCAGAATAAAGCATTATGAATTTGTGGATGCTACTGGAGAAGAGCTCAGCATCAACAAGGTAATCTACCTATGATAGTACTAGACTATTAAATGTCTCTAGGGGACCTTATCTTCACTAAGTCTCTATTCCTGGTACATAGTTCAGGAACAGTAATTTTAAACAGCCAGTAGCAGATCCAGAAAAAAATATGTGGTAGTCCCCAGATGGATATTTGTACATTTTTTTGTCTCTCTGATAGTAAATATAATTGGTTAAATGAGCCAATCAGATCACAAACCAGACATAATTCAAATGTATAAATTGTTCAGAAACTGTAAAATCCACCTTCAAAATGTTCAGAGAGTGGTTTCTGAGGGTTATTGTACTGATGAAGTAATACAGATTTATCTGAGTTTCAAGCAAGAGCCAATACAAATGTCTGGAGCTGTACAGGCTCAAAAAAGCTCATATAAAATCAGAGATGTATTTTTTGAGCATTTCCAAGTGCTCTACCAGGTATTTCTTTGTTTTTAAGACACAAAATTCTTATAAAGAAAGCATAAGACTTTTGTGGGCAAAGTTTGTTGAAATGTATCTAACCCTCAGCTCTTTTAAGTATACTTACTACTGAAGAACATTTTACAACACCAAATGTTGACCCTATTCAATAAATTAAAACCAAGGATCTGCCTACTCTTGCACTGCCTAAAATAGATTAAGCTGTAAAGTATCTTACGTACAATACATATGCAAAACACTAAATAATCTGAGGAGCAGCAATGTAAAAGGTTATTTTTTTCCTTTCATTTTCAATCACATTCTAAAAGACAAGAAAATTTAAACGTAGCAAACATTATTCAACATGTCAACAAAAATGCTAGCAAAATTCTCAAGCAAATGAAAGCACAAAAACATTATGAGGAAAAGGACCTTGGGGTCTGGGTTGATGAAAAGCTCAACATGAGCCTGCAGTGTGCACATGCAGCCCAGACAGCAATCGAANCCATTATGTAGTCTGCATTCTAGCTAATCCCTTGCAGTAGCTGTTCTTTACTAGCATTAGTATGAGAAGGAAAAGTAGATCCCAGAGATTGCTGTTATAATTCCTCTACCAAATTCGTTAAGGTATTGGACTGACAATAACTGAACTCTCATCCTTTGAATGTGCCTGTCTGCACAACCTTACTGACTCATCAATAAACACTTGCTGTGCCATGAAAAATCAGGGTGTATTGCACTGCCTCTCTGCTGCAGTGAAGGAAAAAAAGAGAGCAGAACCTCTGAGGGGGAAGTATGGTACATGGCTTGCAAAAAAAATTGTACTTTATTTTCCTCTTTTCCATAATTTTTCTTACAAGTTAAAGCCTGTGTCCCTGGGCTCCTTATTTAGTCAATGGAGGAATATATGGTACTTTAGAGGGCTGTTCATAGCATCTAACTCAGAACTAGAGTATCTCACTGAGCCAGATGCTGTGAGCATCCTGCTGAGCAGCAATCTTTCTGCCAGCAACAATATATTGTGTTGATCTTTGTCCAGACTAGATCGTGTGCTCATAACCGAGGGCCCCCTAGATATTGTTCCAGTCCTCTTTTTTCTCAGGAAAAATATCATATGTCATTGTTTATGTTAAGAAAGAATAAGAAGTCATGATTCAAAGCCTCATCAACTGGCTGCTCTAGTGGCCTGTTCTTGTCCTTCCATATTCTACCTACTTGTTTATTCTGTCTCCTGTCTCCTATGTTTCTCAGCTGTCTCATTTCTAATGTTTCACTCCTCAGACCCTCTGCCAGTCAGATGCATTAGTTTACCAATGCACCTTATTTTGTCTCAGAGGAGAAAAAAGAACACAGAACTCCCAAAAATGAACTCTTTCCTTTCCCATACTTTCTTAAAAAGCAGTACTAAAACCCACACAGTCTTTTAGTTTAACTTACTCTAAGCCTTTTGAAGGAACTTTCAGCAATAACAATTTGCCCCCTGTTACAAATTATGATAGGTTACTGTTTTATTTCTGGGTTTGAGTAACATATATGGGGGTCAGCCACTCTCTAAGGCATACAGTTAACCCTCATATCCTGTAATATAAATGATGGTGTGCATCAAGGTTGGTCCTGTAATTTTTTGCAGATCAAAAATTTCCCTGCATAATAATGCACATTTCAGATGTGTGAGAAGGGATGGATTTAATTTTTCAGATAAGTGGAATAAGCACTGCTTTTCCTGCTATTTTGTGAGACTTTGAGGGTTTTAGTAACACTCCCTGTTTAAGTTTTAATTGAGGCAAAACAGATGACTGGCAATTTGCAGTATTCAAAATGGAAAATAAGGTTGGGTTTTGTTGGGCTTTTTTTTTTTGTGTGTGTGGTTTTTTTTAATACCATTTTATAAAGCACTGTGATTGGACCAAATGCTATTGTTAAATTGGTTCTTAATGTAATAACTGGCTCCTAAGAGAGGATTTAAAAGAAGAAAAAGGTCATTTATTAGCTGAAAAAACAGAATGTAGAAAAATAAATAGGAAATGAATAAGCAACTAAGGATATAGACTTATGATTATGCTACATAAGGACTTTCTTATTTCTTGTTTTAATTCTTTTAGGTACTGCTAAAGAAAAGGAATAGAATTGGGATAGGTGATAATAGACTCAGTAGTGTTTTAATACAGACAAATCTACAACTGCAGTAAAAATCTAGTCCTGTATATACTGCAGTTTAGGAATTAACATAATCAAGAAATTCAAATGAACCATTAGTTAAGCACAGTAGAATAAATAGGGTACAAAATACATTTTGTAAGTCTCACAACAAATGTTGGTTTAGAAGGAACTAAAGGAACAGATAAGGCAAATTATAAGAGAAAGAAGGATTCTGTTAAGTAGATTAACAAGCATTATAAGGGAAACTCTAAGTCTTTAAACTCCATTTTTTTTCTTAAGCATAAGCTATTGCAAACATCTACAGTTTGGGGCTAAAAGTCCAAAGCATAAGGTAAAGCCAAATAGTATAAAGCTACTGAAATAAATTCAGAGTAATTAAGCTAGTGGTAGAAACAAAACCTCCTGCACTCAGTAAAGTATGAATGTAAAACCATCACTGCTCAGAAAGGGTTACCTTTTTTTTTTTTTTTAAGGGAAAAGTTTGATACAGGAACATATAGAAAAACCTGAGTCTGCCACAGATTTTGAGCTAGCTCACACTTTACTTAGTGTTATCACAGAATCACAGGACTTTAGGGGTTGGAAGGGACCTCCAGTCCAACCTTGCCAAAGCAGGTTCCCCTAGGGTAGTCCGCACAGGAATGCATCCAGGCAGGTTTGGAAAGCTTCCATAGAAGGAGAATCCACAACCTCTCTGGGCACCCTGTTTCAGCGCTCCATCACCCTCACTTTAAAGAAGTTTCTCCTCATGTTGAGGTGAAACCTTCTATGTTCCAGTTTGTATCCATTGCTCCTTGTCTTATTGCTGCGCACCACCAAAAAGAAATTGGCACCCACCCCTCAGGTATCTGTACACATTGATCAGATCCCCTCTCAGTCTTCTCCAGACTAAACAGCCCCAGAGCTCTCAGTATCTCTTCACAGGGGAGATGCTCAAGTCCCCCAGTCATCCTCGTGGCTCTCCGTTGGACTCTTTCCAGCAGGTCCCTGTCTCTCCTGAACTCTACTTCATCCCTGCTCCAGCGAAGCTGATGGGAGCTTTGTCCCTGGTTTTGAAAGAGGCAAGCCAATACTTTCATTGATAACTTTCTATTGTAGATGGCATTGTTGGTTGTTTACTCACCATCTATTGACCATATCAACATGGGGGAAATTTTGTGCTGTGTCCTTAAATCTGACAAGCACTTTTATGTTTTGTCACTTGGTCTTCATTTATATCCTCCTAAGATGCACTGAATAAAGTTAACCAGCTTGGCAAAATGGCATAGCCCAGAATACCTACCTTACTTTCCCTCTCAAAAATATATACCAACAGACCTTTCAGGGAATTAAGTATAAAATCCTTGCTGGAATTTCATCTAAAACACAATATTAATGTTTATACAGCAACACATCTCTTCTGTATGTGTTTGTGTGTATATGGAGCTCTAAAATTATACACCCCTGCAAACGTATATGTTATTATTTTTTTCTCTATGAAATGTAAAATTTTAAAAGCATTTATTAAATGTGTAGCAGAACTGTGTTTCTCCACCTTTTTCAATCACACCTTGCTGTCACTGGCTTCTGTTCCAACCCCAGAGTTCATTACCGCCTCCTTATTTTCCTGCTTTATTTCTTTGCCTCACACTGTTGCCAGCAGCTCCAGCAGTGCTGGCCAAATGCCCAAACCAATAATCTAAGTTGAACTGCACTGTCTTAGTCTATAGCTATAGGAATGTCTCAGCACTATGCTCCTTGGGCTTCATGATTCCCTATAAATGCAGTCCAGATTGAGTCAAGGTGGTGTATCACAGAGCCAAAAATGATGATAAGAGATTATTACCTGGGCTCCAAACTGTGCATTTTCTTGTCTGGAACATAATTATGCCCCATTACTGAACACAGATCACACTGTTTGAGGACTGCATCTTGAAAAAGATAATATAAGATCAAATTAAATCACGAAAGTTCTTCTGTTGATTCCCTATTTTCAGTTACAGTAAAGAAAATGAAAGAAGATACATCAGAAAAACCCTTCATAGAGCTGAACCAATATAGAGAGGGTAAGAAATTTGAATTCTTGCTTGGTGTGACAAAGTTGGGCTACTAAAGGTATACAAATTTCCTCTCCTCAATAAGGACAAAATAGGATGAGTGTGGGATAACTACCTAGCTTACCATGGACAGGAATTCAGATGGATTGTGGGTGGGATGAGCTCTGTCTGCCAGGCCTTGCCTCAGCAGACTATCCTGTGGAATTGCAATGCTACTGATCTCCTAGGAGGAGCTAGCCTGCACAGCATCTTGACACTTCAACAAAAACCTCATTCTAATTTATTGCTACCAATACATTTTTGAGAAAGAAATAAATAAATAAAGGCACAGTCAGCATTTTTAATTAATTGTAATCACAACAATTATACTCTGGTTATTAATTAGTTTGATATTACTTTGCATCTACATCTGTTCACAGAAGATATTGAGCAACGAAAGTAAAAAGTGGCATTCATAAGGCAAGAATTTTTCCATAGAATCATAGAACGGTTTGAGTTGGAAGGGACCTCCCAAGGTCATCTACTCTAACCTCCTCAACATAATGTAGGCAAGCTTTATGCTCTGGAGCTTTACCTTTCTNAACTGTGTTACCAAAAACAACTACAATCAAAAATAGATTCCTTGTTCTTACAGCCACTTTGTTTGCATCTCTCTGAGCTTAACTGATTTGCAAATAATGATGCAGAGTGGGAAAAAAAAGGAAACTTTTAAATACTGTAGTGCTGCACCAGCATGGATTAAGTCTAATATGGAAGTAGTGATTTTACTGGCGAGATTTACACTTAAATTGCTTCCTTAAACTAACTGAAAAGGAATTGGGTTTTCCATTATTTGAGATGCTGTCATGTAAAAAAGATTAATATTATTTGTTCAAAAAATTTAATGGCCCTGTTATTCAACTGCAGTATTATCAAGGAAAGTGAGTAAATATAATCATGCCATGCTCACAATAAGTAATTTTTAATAAACCTTTTCATAGTTTCCCAGTTCTGCTCTTCTCATGAACTTATGAAATTCCTGTGTCTCTGCTACCTTCTGTTTGGATTATAACCAGGCAGTTTCAAGCCCCTTGCCAGCCACTCCCTTTCAAAGCTTTCAAAGCTTACATATACCAAAAGAAAAATATTTTGAGGGGAGATTACTTGAAATTTTCTCTATGATACAGAAATTTTAATCTCTAGTACTGGACATAAAGTATCCCAAAAAAAAAAAAAAAAAAAAAAAAAAAAAAAAAAAAAAAAAAAAAAAAAAAAAAAAAAAAAAAACAAAAAATTTTTTCCCCACTTTTTGAGAAAAAAAAGCCAAAAAAAAAAAAAAAAAAAAAAAAAAAAAAAAAAAAAAAAAAAGAAAAGAAAAAGAAAAAGAAAGAATACCACAATCTCTTCCTCCAATTTTGAGAGACATCAGACCATGAATATAAATTCAGCAAAAACATGTTGCAAAAGATTGTAGAATTTTATCTGTTTCTCAGGGAGAAAAAAACCAAACCAAAACAAACCAAAAAACAATATAAATTACTCATCAAATGCTTTCCTTATGCATTACTTCAGCTCCCACCTGTATTTCTAGTCTAGAGGGAAAATGTATTTCCAAGTGTAAGAAAATCTTTACAGTACAGTTTTCTCTGAGTTGAGGAGAGGATAGACTGTGAAGACTATTAAAGCTATCAGACATCATTGCAAACTGTTTCTGTTTCAGTTTCTTGTTTATTTGTTCACCTTCTGTGACATTTTTAATGGGCACTGGAGAGGGCCAGCATTTTAAAAAAAGCTTTTAAGAAGGCAAATACAACTAATTTAAAAGTACTAGGATGTCCTTGTGAAAAAGTAAATTTCCATTAAAAGTTATCAAAATAAATGGGTGAAACATGCACTGCTGTAGAGACAAAAAAATCAAAGCTGGCTGAAAGGAGATTGAGAAATAGAAGTGAAAAATACTGTGTCAACAAAAAGATAATGAAGTAATTTTGTAGAATAGTTTATTAAAAAAATGCAGTGCAGCTCAAGCCCATAAAATTTAAAAAAAAAAAATTAGAAAGCTTTTCAGTAGCAATTGATACTAATTAGATATTGTTAAGGGCAAGTTTTTATGGTCTGACAAATAAAATCAAAACCGCAGATCTCTTTGCACCACTGGGTTTTATCAACAATAGGAATGTACTGATATAGTATCTATTATATGCTATTTTTTAATCAACAGTCCAGTAAGAGTACAGTATTGAAGCATGCATGAACATCCATATTAAAAAGGAATTTAGAGTCCCTGATGTATTTATCATGAATATGTTTTCACATGTCTGTAAGATAATAGGTTTGCAGGTAACATCCCTGGGATCCTGGAACCCATCTAACATGAACCGAACTTGACACACATAAGGACAACCACATCTCCAACAGTTCCTCTTCCTGTGGCTCAAGAGCTGTCAGTTCAGTCCTTGCTGGATGAGGTCTTGAGTCCACAAACTCTTGTTCACATCAGCAACCTCCTTAACAGATGTCTTCCAGTTGTATTTTTTTTTGTGAGTCACAAATTCTCACTTATTTTCTAGCAACATCTTTACTGCACAGATTCCAAGAAATAACATTTCAAAGCTATAATACTTGATCATTTCTGATAGCAATCAGAATGCTCTCAATATTGTATATTAATGCTATTAATATACTATTAATGCTCTCAATATTGTATATACATTGTCTTTAATGCAAGGAGTTTGCACTCCTTATGACAAATGATGAATAATAATTTGGAAGGCATACTGACAGAGCCATTGATACTGACAGGGAGAATACCATTTGAAACTTGTGAGAGAAGTTTTCCAGCCTAGATGATGTCTCAGATAATTAGTTTCCTCTTTCTTCTTCATTTTCTTTCTTTTTTTTTTTTCTTTTTTTTTCTTTTTTTTTTTCTTTTTTTTTTCCTTTTTTTTTTTCCTTTTTTTTCCCCTTTTTTTTTCATTTATGTTTTTTTTCCCTTTGATAAACTATTAAAAATATTTTTGTAGACAAAATAATTGATATCGTAGGTAGGATATAAATTTAAAAATCTGAGTATTTCGAATAATTTTTCTTCTCTTGGGATTTGTCTTTGGATGTGGTTTTGGGACATATTCTAAGAACATACATAAGATATCCATATGCAAAAGTAGAAATAGAAAAGCAGATAATGGACTAAAGCATCTCTAATTCAGAAAGCTATATTAAAGTATCTAATATTAACAATATATAGTGTGAAATATTAGGAGTGAAGAAAGACAATAAAAAACTGAAGATAGTGACAAAGTTTAGGGTATTACAGGCTAAGGAACACAGAAAGGTGACACCCACATTTGTGAGGCTTTGCTGAGAGTATAGCCTTCAGCACTGGTGAGTAGCCAGGGAACAACTCTTCAGCTGATAAAAACTTAGAAAGAAACCTCCCAAAAGAATAACAAGCAACTACCATTAGGAATTTTATTGTCAATCTGAAACAGCTGACTGCTGGAAAATGGGGCCATAAAAAGTAAACTATAGTTTAAATCTCTTATTTGCCTAAGCTTGCAGGAAATGAGAAGCTTTCACAATTGTAATGTCAAGTGATGGTAACATTTCTCTAGTTTGTTTGTGACCAAGTGCACAGTGTTTCTGTGTTGTTTTCTTGTTTCACATTTGCTAATCTGTGCTGACAGCAATCAGCTCACAATGAAAACATAACTTATTTGCAAAAGTATTTTTCCTGTTTGAATTACAGAATCACAGGATTAACCAGGTTGGAAAAGACCTTTGAGATCATCAAGTCCAACCTATCATCTAATTCTTCTAATTAACTAAACCATGGCACTAAGTGCCTCGTCCAGCCTCCTTTTAAACATCTCCAGGGATGGTGACTCCACCACCTCCCTGGGCAGCCCATTCCAATGCCAATCACTCTTTCTGTGAAGAACTTCTTCCCAACATCCAGCTTAAATCTGTCCTGGCACAGTTTGAGACTGTGTCCTCTTGTTCTGTCACTGGGTGCCTGGGAGAAGAAACCAACCTCAGCCTGGCTACAATCTCCTTTCAGGTAGTTGTAGACAGCAATGAGGTCTCTTCTGAGCCTTCTCTTCTCCAGGCTGAACACCCCCAGCTCAATCTATTGAAATTCTGAGCTCTAAATTCACAGTAAAATATAATCACAGAATCACAGAATGTTTGGGGCTGGAAGGGACCTCAAAAACTCATGCAGTCCAACTCCCCTGGCAGAGGAGGATCACCTATACCACTCACACAGGAATGCATTCAGGCAGGTTTTGAGTATCTCCAGAGAGGGAGACTCCACAACCCCCCTGGGCAACCTGTTCCAGTGCTCTGTCACACTCATGGTGAAAAAACTCCTCCTCATATTTCCATGGAAATTCCTATGCCTCACCTTCCACCTATTTCCCCTTGCCCCTAATATTATTCTTGTTTCTTTCCCTAACATTGCAAAATACACTTTTGAGTAATTTTTCCCCTTCGTAATTCCTTCTCTGAAAGAATATTTGAGAGATATTTAAAACTTAGCAGCTGAATTCATCCTGAGATTTATGGCAGTTATAGGTGTCAAAGGTTTCTTTGTTTGTAAAACTGTTCTTGCCTTCATGTACCTAAGGCGTATGCTGTAACGCCTCCTGCCCACGCAAGATGAACGGACAGCTACCCTATGCTGCTCTGGGGACTTCATGCAGCAGTGTCAAACCATGCATAATGGAGGTGAAGGGATATGGTTCACACAGAGGGTATATGTGAGGTCACTTTCAGAACCTGGCACTCTCAGGGAATCCTGTGAGCGCAGAGGTGATTTCAAGGCACCCCGAGGGAATTAAACTCTGTATAATCTGAACGGTCAGATGTTGTCCTAAGGGAACTTCTGAAAATGCTGTAATTGGGCAGAGTAGATGCAGTCATTAGATCTCTGCATAATAACCAGCAGCATTACATCATGCTGACTTGTTATTCACAGCCTGATTAAAAGGCCTAGTGATAGATGAGGGGACAAGCCTGTGGCCACCTTCTTTCATGTTATTATTATAGTAGCTTGCTATTTTGGTCAGCTGTTGTGACCAGACAGCACTCATCACTTCTTTTCTTTCTTTTTTTGGTTTGTTTTTTTTTTTCCACATGCTCTCTGACCATGAAACAACAAACATGATGTACCTAGGGGAAAAAAAAATACCAAACCAATTATCTTCTTGAAGATTGCCCACTGGCTCAATAAAATACGTTTCTTTTCCAGGGAAAAGTGGCTTCCACTTCAATTTCCAATTATTTATTTATTTGTTTGTTTGTCAGACATTTCTTTAACAATCTCAGTCACTTCTCGCCGTGAATTTGCACACAGAGCTGTGTGCAACACCATTATTTTTATTTCCACATGTAGACTGGTGAAGAACACACTTACTACCATTAATAATTTCTGTTTGTCTAGAAAACTAATCTTTAAATCCTGTTTTGATGGCTAGTCTGTAAGCTACTGCATTAAGGAAACCTTTAGTGCATCCACTTTATTCTGGCTGTTTCTTTGGTGCTATTCAAAGTCTCAATGAAAAGCCTCTCTTGCAGTTCTGCAGTTAAAACAACAAAGCACTGCCTATGTTTCTTCTTTAACACAGCTCTAAGGATTTATTCTTTGCTCCTTTATTCTTCCTTGTTCTGAAGTTTGCTTGTCCTTTTCCCCTTTAAAACCTCTTTATCTGAGGCTGAATTAGTTTTTGCAGCTGGTTGGCAAACTGCCATCATTTTCTGCTCTGACACTTATTTGTCAATTTCTAGTTGCCTTCAAACTTTTTACTTTTCTTAGCTTCTATGTCTTTTTTTTTCTCTCCACAGTTTCAATGCTTCAAGTTTTAGTTGCTACAATAGAAAAGGAGAGAGAAATCCCTCCTGGGAGGAAGAAAAGGAACCATCCTCTACAGTGACAAAGAACAAAAATACTGTGAGATTTACCCATTGAAGGCTTTAAAATAACAAACTTTGTTCCCTCTACAGATACTTATTATCTGATCCTACTTTCAGGAAGGTAACAGGTAAATCTGCTACAGCATTTATGTTCTGCCTTAAGAGACAAGAAATTTGTAGATCTATTTTTTTGTCTAATTGTTAGACCTTCCACAGGCTACTATTTAGTTTTATTCCATCTTAGAGAGTTGGCTGTCACTTTAAAACACAAGTGATTAAAGATTTATTTATTTATTTCTAACTCTTCTGCAGCTTAGTTTCTCAGCTCAGGGCATATATAAAAATTGATAATCTCTATCTTAGGCTTGAACCTCATGAACCTCTTAAAACAATTTGTCAACCTTTATTTAATACATACTATCAACTAACATGTTTTAGTGAGAACCTGAAAAGAAGACAATTTTGGTTTGTTTTTGTTCTTTGAAACTTAACAGAATTTCTTCTCTTATGTATATAGCCTGCTCTGGATGTTGCATTTCAAGCATCTCATAGGTTACACCAGCAGAGATAGAAAGAGATTCTATGACCATTATTGCCTTACACTTTGAATATCAGTATAGTGACTTAGGCAGGCACAGATATTATTTTGCTCACTCAAATAGTTTGAACAGAATATTTAGCAAAACTGTCTAGAAGTGTCCAAATATCATGTCTTCATTTTCTCTTCTTACTGTTAAGTTTTTAATCTTCTGAGCACAATGAAAAGGCAGCATAAAGCTTCCCCATCAGACGGAGCCCTCTCTGCTGTGACTACTATAGAATTATTATTCCAATTACTGTTACTAATTATAAATTACTAATTATAATTTGCTATTATATGGGCACTGCACCTTCACTTTTTTTTTTTTTTGAATAGAGTATTTTTCATGCTGCCAGAATGAATACAGTGGGTGCTTTTACCCCTCCTATAGCCAAAGCTTAGTGGAGTGGGTTAGGGCAGTGCATACCTTGTCATGTCTTGGCAGTTTGAATAGAGTTAAAGCAGATGAAAGGAAAGGCCATATCTAAAGAAGAGGAAAAAGGTTACAGCTTTCAGCAGTCTTTCTTGTATGTGAGGTCTTAGAAATTGGTTGGACTAACTGTGAAGTGGTGAATACTGACAGCAGCTGTCCAGTAAGTGGAAATGTAAGTAATGATTACCCTTGTGGTCTGAGTTACTGCAGGGCAGTTCCCAGCTGACTTAAATTGTTAAAAGTTACAGCCTAATTAAACCTCACCTCTTGCATCAAGTATTTCTTCTACGTATCTGAGACAGCATCTCATGTGCTTTATTATTTGTTTGTTGCTGATCTACTTCTACATACACAGTATGTGTATTTTTCCTTTTTCCTTTTAATTCCATCTAGTGCTGTGCATAGACAAATCTCCCCAAACACAGCACGGAAGTATTTTATACAAGAACCAAATAATATTTAAAGGCAGAGCATTACAGATTAATTAGGTGAAAAAGTCAGGGTAAAACCTTACCGACATAAATTGAACAACAGACTTATTAGCTGCTTTAAAAATTAGCCTAATTTAAAATTGACCTTTAAGGAAAAGAATTGAGTCATAAGAATGAATATTAAAATCACACAGTGCATCATATGTATCTGATGTATTATTAGACATTCAAAATGCTAACGTCAGAGCAGTGATACATTATTTCATTCCATTGCAGTGCTGAAACAATTGATTGCCTCAATTAATTTTTTTTTTTTTTAACTCATATTAGGATGCCTTGAACTAACTTCAACTAATGTCATCATTTTTTTAAAGTTTTAGCACGATAAAGTTGTTTAATTAATCAACTTCAATGCATCAATATTTAACGCATCAGCAACAACCACAGTAAATCAGTGTGAAAGTAGTATAAAGAGCTTTAAAACACTCATGTACTTTGAAACAGTTCAAAACAAAACAAACTCTATTTGGACTAGACAGTATCCTCCTTAAATAAGAAAAGGAAAAATTTCAATAGTAGAAATTACTGCCAGCTTGTCTCATTCAGAGTCTTCAAGTGTCTAAGTGGAACTTACAGCTCTCTGATACATTCATTTTCCTTTATTTCAACTTAACCTCTTAATTTAGGGGTAAATAGCTAAGAAAACACATTAGATTTGAGAATACAGAAGCACAAAGTATAATAGTTCATATTTCTTTTTATTTCTTTTTAGACCTGATGAAATTATGTCTTGAAATAAGTTGTTTCATGTATTTGAAGGTTTCATTTAATCCATATATGCAATACACTGAGCAGCTGGTTGAGTTGTTTTCTGTGGAAAAAGGCAAAACAGCACCATGTAATTGAAGGCAGTATCACAATATTTTGTTTTGGGAGAGTGGGTGAGGGAAACTAAAGTTTGATAGGTAGTGTAGTGGAGGGGTAATTAATTACTGCGAGATGATATTTTTAAAAATATTAATACTGTTTATTAATATTAAACATTCAGAACTTGTGTCACCCCGATCACCAATTTATTAATAATCATAGGTTCTTTGCATCACTCATGGAAACTTTATATACAGGTACTAACAGGATCTAGGAATAACTAGTAAATATATACATTAATTGAACTCGATTGAACTGGCAGAGAAGGCTTTGCAGTTACTGTACTGCTTGGGGTCAGTACTCTGCTTTCTCACTAGATGGACTCAAGGAGCTCCTTTCTGCTTGTGGCAGAAGGCAATTAATGATTACAAGAGGCTTTAAGTATTTACTCACAAAAATATCATCTGACAGTACCCAAAGCTCGTGGCGGGGTTGTCGTGGGTAGCCATTAGAAGCTTTGGAGTTTCCCCAGGCTTCTGGGTACTGGAGAAAGGAAGCAGACATGCTCTGACCTGGTCCTGACTCTCTGGATGATCTGTGTTATCTCCAGGGCTTCCGTCTGGGCAGGAGGCTTCCAGGTGCAGGCAGATGTCTTGTGATACGCAGTCTCAGCACGGTGTCACGCTGGCTATGCAGGCTGATCACATGGAGGCTTTTAGAGCCTGATCCTGGTTGCTGAAGTTCCACACAGCTCAGGCTGCAATGAGGTAGTAGGAACACGAATACAATAGCGGAGCACACAGATAAGAGCAGAACACGCCTTGTAATGGCAGAGCGCATGATGTGCTCCCTGCTCATCTCCCTTTATATCGACATAGCCCGAGACTAATGGCCTTTTGGACACAGAATAGCCAATCAGAATGGCAGTTAGCCAAGCTTGACCATATTAGGTGAAGCCATAGGCTTGCTTTACCCTTTTTTAGGGCAGAGCACAGCCTTGCACAAGGCAACCTGGTGTACCTTGCTTACCGCAGGGTTCAGAACAAGTCTGGGCAGGCCACAGTGCCTCCAGGTTCTTTGTCCTATTTCCTGTGGTCACTTCTCCCCAAAACAGAATGAGGGAGAGCAGACAAACACGCCTGGGCAAGCCAGGACATGTATAAGCCCATTTTGGCTTGCTTAGGCCTATTACGACAGGTAGTAGTTATAATATAGACTAGATCTGGGTGCTTGAGCTTGCACCCCTTTAATGTACCATTTTAAAAGTATTTTTTAATATATTTTCCTTAGTGTGACTCTGGAAAGAATGAAAATTCAAAAAGAACCACATTTTAACATTTAACCACTTGAAACAAAATGTGGTAATAAGTATTATGCTGGCAGTGTCTGTGATGACTTAACTCAGCTTCTTTCATCCTTGTTATAGTCTTCTTATCTGTCCTCTTTAATAATTTCTTTATCAAGGTGACGTTGTAAAATTCAGCTATGTAACAAAACCTTCTAAGACTCCAGTTGTAAGTTTTAGGGGACAGACATTTCTTTATTACAAAGTTGTGCATGTTTAGGTGCAAGGAAACTCTTCCCTCAGATCTTGCAGCTTTTTATTTCTTAAACATATACATATAAATTAGATTTCCCATGATAATAATAATAATAATATATTCATATTATTTCCTGAGGTCTTACATCTTGTTCTTCAGCTGAAGTTTAGTACTAAGTTTTTGCAGTTTGCTGCAATGTCACAACTTGTTTTTGTCCTTCATGATGTCTGAAGATGATCTGATGCAGGCTGGTTCTCTTCCTTATTGAGGAAGCCAGGTACCTCCTTGGTTCTGGCACTTCACCCTGCTCTGGTGAGACCCTGGAGTACTGCATCCTGCTCTGGTGAGACCCTGGAGGACTGCATCCTGCTCTGGAGCTCTCAACAGAGGAAGGACATGGACCTGATGGAGCAGGTCCAGAGTAGGGCCATGAAAATGGCCAAGGGGTTGGAACACCTCTGCTATAAAGACAGGTTGAGGCAGCTTGGGTTGTTCAGCTTGGAGAAGACGAGGCTTTGGTGAGACCTAATAATGACCTTCCAGTACCTGAAGGAGACTACAAGAAGGTTGGAGAGAGACTGTTTGCAAAGGCCTGCAGTGATAGGACTAGGGACAATGGCTTCAAACTAGAGCAGAGTAGATTTAGATTGGATGTTAGGAACAAGTTCTTTACCATGAGGGTAGTGGAGCGCTGGAACAGGTTGACAAGAGATGTAGTTGAGGCCCCATTCCTGGAAATATTCAAGGTGAGGCTCAACAGGGCTCTGGGCAACCTGATCTAGTGGAGGATGTCGCTGCTGACTGCAGAAGGGGTTGGAGTAGATGACCTTTGGAGGTCCCTTCCAGCCCAGACAATTCTTTACGATTCCTTACCAATTCCGTGTCCTCAGAACATCTGTGTCTTGTCCTTGCAAATTCCACTTGCACAGTTGCTCTTCATCAGCAAGTCTTCATTTCCACTGAGATGCATTTCGCTGTATCAAAGGCTCCCAAAGTTTCCTCATTCCAGTTTGCCTTACAATTCCACTCTTTTCTCTGAGTAATCTTTCCTGCCCCACCTCCTTGTTCAGTTTTTTTTGGTCTCTGCTGATTTCAGAATTTTGCAGGCCAGCTGACACCAGTCAGTTTGCTAACTCGTTCTGTCTTCTCTTTTTCCAATCACACAGCACTCTTATCCCATTAATCTTTATCTCACATCTCCCATGTGATCCCATTTCTCCTCCCAGATTTTGTCTCCAGAATCCTTAGCTGGTTAGCTATTGAAGAATCATTGGTTATAGCCAGTGGAGCCACTCATTTCAAATTAAAGTCTGCAGAACATTTTTGGAAGAGGAAAATGAAATATTTGTGAAGATTAGAGAAGACTTGTTTTGAAACTGGACACTTTCTGGAAAAATTGATCAGTTTGTTTGCCTGAAAGTTATCTGCTGGTTTTGTATCTATTTTAGGGGGGAAAAGAAGGGAGGGAAATGGGGAGGGAAGGGTGAAAGCAGCCTTAAGGCATTACTGTTGCAATTCTGCTGTTGACAGCAGAAATAATTCTGGAGTTTACAGATGCCAACAAAAACATTCAACCACATATAAAAGTATCAACAAAACACTGTCAACACAGGGAGCCTCTAAAATATGTAGTATCACTGTGAAATGTTTTCCAGATTTTGAAATATCACATACTAAAAATGTCTTTCTGACAAAGTACTGCTCTAAAACATAGGATTTTACTTCCAGTTTTTACTCCCTGGACAACACTTCCAATGAATATAGAAGCTTCTATGACTATTTTTTTTTTTCCTTCCTCTCACTCTGAAGTAGCCCATCCTGAACACAGAAAAAAAGGCTTTTATTTTTTTAGACAAATACAGAGTTTATGAGAAGACTTCAGGGTTGCAAAGAATATAGAATATAGACGTGTCAGTGCATATTCTGGCATTATCTGGGATAAAACATAAGAAACAAGAAATAAATTGACCACTCCTTTTAAAAGAGGAATTCAGACCTCATACCAGACTGAGGTGGTAAGGCAAGTCCTATAGAATCTATGTTTAAGAAAGTATATGCACAATTTGCTGGATACTTTTGTTTAACCTGAGCTATAATGTTTGTAGAATTACCTAACAGGGAAAAAAAGAGTTGTAGTCTGTGGTGTATCTTTCTCAGAAAGGTTAGAAGTTCATTCAGAGTAAGAGAAGCTGAGATAATGGCTGGTTTAGAGCCAAACCATTCAAATGTTGATGGGAACACATTTTCTATCTGAAATGAAGCACTGATAAGGCAACGTTTCTTCCCATTGGAGAATGTTTCAAATGAACTAACTGAGTAATTTATACTCAGCAGTCTCAAAGGAGCTAGTGAATCATTGACAGCTTTTAACTTATCTTGGAGAACTGGGAAATGATGAAATTTGCAAATGTTGTCCCATTATCCAGAAAATGGTATAGCACAGAATAACAAATTAGTTAGCTTGACCTTCAGTTTAGGTACAAGAATGGATTTGTTACCTTAGAACTTTGCCGGCAATGAATTGGAGACTACAGTTATAATTACTACTGCTCAAATAGGAGAGTTTGGAACATCTCCTTCTGTTTGGTTTTGGTTTTGGCTGGAGTATGAGAGTAGTAAAGTGCCTGTGTACACTGGGACTTATTCACTTACTAAATGTAGTGAAGGTTTGGGTTTTTTTTAATTCAAACAGCTGCATTTTATTAAATTCACAAGTATGAGCTAGAGCCACTAAAAACTATTCTTTTGATATTGATATCCAGGATGTTTTGGATATATATTTTTATTTTCTTCTTTCAGTTCCAATCTCTCTCTGCATACATTTTATAGACTTCAGAGTATGGATTCTAGGTCCTTGAAGGGGATGAACAAGGAAAAGGTTATGCATAATTTATATGGAAAAGTAACTCGGAAGAAATTCATTTTAGCTTGATTAGAGTAGTTAAATTGTTAGATTTGTTTCCACCAGGAAACTGGGAACTGGAGGATGACAGGTATGAAGTTGTTAAAAAGTACCTAGATTTATCAGTCAGTATTGTACACAGAGAATTATCCCAAGATTGGTAGATTGCTAAAAATATAAGGGAGGGATTGCTATTATGGTCATATAAATCAGATTATTTAAATGGTTAGAATACAGAAAAAAACATTAATACAGCCAAATTAAGAGCAATACATTTTGAAATCAAGAAAGCAGTTTATGTCTACAGAATGGCAGAAGCTGTCTTAAAAAAAATAAAATTAAAGCTAGGTTTTAAGTATTATCATAGATTCCATCCTTAGCCTGAATTTTGTGTGCTTCTGTGAAAAGAAGAATAAGAAAATCTTTGAATGGATAATAAAGAGGAATGGAGATGGGAAATGCTGGAAACACCTCTCTCTCCCTAAAACTCAACCCCTGCAGCTGAGAATTTTGCATGATGATGTGAGGTGTAAGTAATGACATTTAACTACATTTATTTAGTATATTGAAAGGAAATTTAAGAGACTGGTTGATAAATGAGTGCAAGCATTTAAACACAAGACTTACATCTGACAGCACGGAGCTTTTTGATCTTGCTGTTAGAAGTGGAACACAAGCTCATTAATGGGAATCAAAATTAAGGCAATTCTTACAGAATTATACAAAATTTGGGGGCAATCTGAAAGGGTCATGGTTGCCTTAAAATGAAATTAGATGCACTTTCACATAACTTGTGGAAGACATTCTGCCAGTGGGGAGTGTAGTGGACCACACTAAACAACCAGTGTCCTTTCTCATCTTTGAGGATAAGACTCAGTTATGTTACATATTTGGCTTTGTGAGGAAGAATAGAGAAAAGGAAAGTCATAGAAGACTTGATTGCTCTCAATGTTGCACCTCAGAGCACAGCAGTGTGTATAATATCTCTCAGATTAGCCCTATAAAACCTGGTTTTGTTTCACTCGATTTATATCTGCATGAATGTATTGTGATTCCAGGCTTCTAGCTTTTTCCTCTCCTCTATGACACAGAATGTGTCGTGATGAAAGAACCACAGACACCATACTGTGTGAAAGAACTGAATGCCCTCTTGATTTCAGTTTGCAAAAATTTCTTCCCAGCTTCCTTTATAGAGCACTGTGGAGTTTCATCTGCCTTTTCACAGTGAATCACAGAATCATGTTAGAGGTCAGAAGGGACCTCCAGACATCACTGAGTCCAACCCCTCTGCCGAAAGCAGGACCACCTAGAGTAGTCTGCACAGGAATGCATCCAGGAGGGTTTTGAAAGGCTTCAGAGAAGGAAACTCCACAACCTCCATGGGCCCCATCACCCTCACTGTAAAGAAGTTTCTCCTCATGTTGAGGTGAAACCTTCTATGTTCCAGCTTGCATCCGTTCTTCCTTGTCTTATTACTGCACATCGCTCAAAAGAGATTGGCCCCATCCACTTGACACCCACCCCTCAGATATTTACACACATTGATAAGATCTTCTCTCAGTCTTCTCTTCTCCAGACTAAACAGCCTCAGCTCTCAGAGTCCCTTAATCATCCTCATGGCTCTCCA
The DNA here is from genome assembly GCA_013399055.1 of Ramphastos sulfuratus. Taxonomy (NCBI): domain Eukaryota; kingdom Metazoa; phylum Chordata; class Aves; order Piciformes; family Ramphastidae; genus Ramphastos; species Ramphastos sulfuratus. Next base: position 59,054 of record WBNM01006494.1, read on the forward strand.
TTGGACTCTCTCCAGCAGATCTTTGTCTTTCTTAAATTGGGGAGCCCAAAACTGGACAGAATATTCCAGGTGTGATTTTTTTTTCAGGAAGCTGGGAACTTTCTAAGATTTCACTCAGGATACATCTACAAGGGCTTTTATCTCAGTCTGATAAAATAAAAGTGCAGAATCTGATGAGTTGCAGTGTGAGGCCAGATGGTCTAATTTTTTTTTTTTTCAAATATAAAGCATATTAAAACGTGTAAAGTAAATGGATAAACAACCTGCATTGTTAAGTATGTACATATGGACTCATTTTAATCTGAAGGTAAGCAGAAATATTTAAAGATTATGTTACAGAAGATGTTCTTCACTGTTTTTTGGGTTTTTTTAGTGATAAGGTTTTTAAGTATCTTTTCATAAGCTTTGCCTCTGTGGTGGATAGGGTTACTTCTACATGTCTATAACTCAAGGCTTCTTAGAAAAATGTCTGATGATTCAGTTCTCAAATGCCAAAGACAGAAACCTATAGATGTGACATAGAAATTCACTGGTAATGCAGAAGATCCTTTTTATCTGTGAAACTTTGCCTCTTTTTCTCTTTGAAACTTCGGTGTTCTCTTCTGGCCCTTAATGACATATGCAGAAGTTGAAATATCAGAACTGCACAGCAGTCAACCAAAGCTATTATTGGAGCATGAAGCGAGGTATTTTATATTATTTATGATCCTCCCTGTTATCACATAAATTCTTATAAAAGAAAGGGATGTTGGCAATCTCTTTCAAATGTATTTAGTTCAAACCCTTCTTCAGATCAAACCTTGACCCTGTATAATAGTAAAGGCTGTAGAGGCTCTATGAAACTTTTATCCTACCCCATAAAAACTAATGTTTCTGTTGTTACCTTGCTAGCCTTGGTGGACAACAGTTATGACATTGGACATCAGAGATAGTCCATTGCTCAACTGCACTCTGGCTTGTGTATTTCTTTGCAAAGGGAGAAGAAGGAGGCTGATATTGAAGATCTACCCAAGCACGTGTTCCTGAAGTCCCTCACAGGGCCGCAGTAAGTCTGACAGATAGCTTTATTATTCAAACTTGTGTGGAAACCTTTGTTTTGCTGTTGCTCTGAGCATGTCTTTAAACACCTGACTGAAATTTTGTAATGTATGCAGTACTTACTAAAGACTGCAGCCAAACCCTGAATTTTCATAAGTCTTTTTATCTTTGTTCCAGTGCACAGTTTATGCTCTCAACCATGGTTATTTAGTGGCATTTTTTAAAGCCACTTTTTAATTTTTTAAGATTTAATTTTTTTTTAACATTAACATTTAAATTTTTTAAACATTATTTTGTTTTGGGTGGCCCATGAAGTGTGGTTGTCCACACAGGGATCCTTGTCCCTCACAATACATCCAGACCAGATGCAATACTTGCAAAATGCATGAAGGATGGTAACAATGGCAGCTGCAGAAAAGCAGCTGCAGTTCAACCTGATTTGAAGACTGCACACTAGCAGTCTTTAAATTTAATTTCCTTTCTCATGATGCTGCCATTCAATAATCCTTTTGAACCAAGAACTCCTGTTAGTTTAAGCACCCCATAAAACCTCTTTATCAATATATTCTGGCCATCCTAAAGCAATTGCTGCACCTTCTGGGTGAAAATGAAATTATTTTGTCTACAAATACTTTTATCCAGGTACCATATACTCCTGTTTTAAACATTTCATAACTAAGCAGTAACACCTGACGTTGCATGAATTTAAGATTAACTGTTTATCCCAAGCACAGCACTGATAAATTGCACTAGTTTCCTATTCCATTTCTGCTAGAAAATAGATTTCTAAACAAGTGCAGTGCCTCCACATAAAATTTATTTTTCCCTTAACACAGTACTGTTCAGTGCTGCTCTCCAAAGGATTTTTTTTTCACTGTTATGAAATCACCAGTGTGTTCTTCTTCAAGCTATAACTTTACTCCAGTTACAGTGATAATCATGCTCTTGCATGCTTCCAACCTTATGCCTCACTACCTGCCTCAGGTGGGCTGTTATCACGCACAGAACTTATGTCCCTTCTTGCATGTTTCACCCAGATAATCTTCTTAAAAAGATTCAACCTGTGCAAATTTAATATGCCTTTTAGCAGTTCATTTCTGTATCATGTATGTGTGGAATTTTGATAAGATATTAAAAATAAACAAACAGTGGAATGAGTAACAGCATATTTAAATTGTTATAATACATTGGAAGCCGAATTATTGCCATATTATTAAAAATGAGAATTAATTGCTTATGACTTACATAATTTTCCTGTCCTAAGCTCTTGGCACATAACCAATTATATTCATAAATGACTCTACTATATTTTTAATGAAATCATTCCAGAAACACTGGTATTCATCCTTATTAAAACCCCTGGACAATTAAACTTGCTATCCTTGAGAATCAACAAGTTCCATGATTATAGGAGTATGGACAAAGGGAATGGATACCGTAGTTAAGGTCCTCCTAATGAGACTGTCCTGTAAAAGGAGTTCAGAAATTGTACCACTCTGGATAGTTGTGTTCTTTTCTTCCTGTAGGGACAAGGTTCTCATGAAAGTGTTAATCTCTGAAGAAATAGGTCAGCTGCAGGACTGTTAAGGTCTAAGGCATGGATGATCATCTAGACTAAATGTTTAAACTGAGTCCAGGAGGAAATTTAAGGCAAGTGTGGTCTCTGGAGACCATCAAATCCACCCTGCACCAGACAAACACTTCTGAATGCTGTTCAAGCCTTTCCCCATCTACTGAACTAAACTGTCTGAGATTTATGCTATTTATTTACTAGTGTGTTATTATAATATATATATGTAGTATTGTAATATTACATTTTAATCTTCTAATGTGTATTGTGTTTTAAATAGTGCTATAAAATAGCATTTTAATTTGTGTTATTTCATTTTGCTCAGATCCAGGCTATTTAGAAAATATTTTTTCCATCTTTCTAAAAGGAAAACATTGATTCTAAGATATTTAGCTAGGACTCCTTGAGAAATGGACCGAAATCTGTATCCATAAAGACTTTCACCTACCTCAACCTCACAGCTGTCTCCCAGGTGCCTTTAGCTCTTGAGTTCTATTTACCTTCAGGGACAGCAGGCTCAGTGCAACCAACCAGCTTGGTCTAAGAACCTAGCTTTTAGATGGCTGAAGCTACATGTGATGAATCCTTTCCTGTTTGAAATGCAGATTTTTCTTTTCCTCCTCACCAGTAGTCACATGTGGAAGCATGCCATGTGAGGCTGAGAATGAGGATTGATTCTGTGTTTGAAAGCATTCTGTGTTTATTGTGTCAGGGGTTTGTTGTTTTTTTGTTTTGCTTTGTTTTTTAAAGAAATGTCACAAATTATCATCAATGTGCCAAGAAAACACAGAAGAGCTGTATTTTCAACAGAGAAAAGGCAGACAAGTTACAATAATCCCCTTCTACACAGCACCGTTAAGGCCACACCTCAGGTGTTGTGTTCAGTTCTGGGACCCTCACTTCGAGGACATTGAGGTGCTGGAGCATGCCCAGAGAAGGGCAAGGAGGCTGGTGGAGTGCCTGGAGCACCTGGTCTGTGAGGAGAGTTTGAGGGAGATGAGGTTGTTCAGTCTGGGGAATAGGAGGCTGAGGGAAGACCTCATTGCTCTCTACAGCTGCCTGAAGGGAACTTGGAGCAAAGAGGGGGTGGCCGCTCCTGCTTGATGACAAGAGACAAAAGGAAATGGGTATAAGCCATGCCAGGGGAGGTTTAGGCTGGATGCTAGTAAATATTTGTGATGGTTTGGGAGTTCCCTGCCCCCCCCCCCCACTTTGTAAAATGACCCAGACTAGAACTCAGCTGGCTGGAAGTTAAGGANCGCAGGTTCTGAAACAAGAAATTAATTTGGCAATCAGTGTCGCTGATAGCACTTTTATCTACAGACCCACACCAACTGAGAGGAGCCATCCTGAACCTATATGAAGGCACAGAGTATCGTAGAGTTTAGAGCTTGTCTTTTGAGTGGCTATACTCAGGGTTAGACGAATGGTTTCTTAAGGAGAAGCTTCTTACCACTAGAGGGCTCAAAATGGCTGTGTGATTTTATGTATGAATACAGTCATAGATATACATTAACACAATGTATGATATATGTGCATCACTCATGTGCATCATTTATCTGTGTGTAAACACACACATGTGCACATACGAATGCATGCTATTATTTTAATAGATGATCTACTCTTTTAAAGGTTCGGGACATTTTAAATACCTTGAAGATTTTAAGATAACTTCTCAATTCACCATATAAAGGTGTCATGGTAGGCCTAAATAGGCCAAAATAGGCTTATACATGTCCTGGCTTGCCCAGGCATATTCCCCTGCTCCCCCTCCTTCTATGCTGGGAGAAGCAACCATGGGAAGGAGGACAAAATCCCTGGCTTCACTTAATATGGTCGAGCTTGGCAAAGTGCCATCCTGATTGGCTAATCCATGTCCAAAGGCCCATTAGCCTTGGGTTGTATGGATAAAAAGGGATGAGCATGTAGCACAGGGGGTGCCCTGCCATTGTATCCGTGCTTGCTTACTACCTCATTGTATCCTGAGCTGTGTGGAACTCCAGCGACCAGGATCAGCCTCTGAAAGCCTTCAAGCGATCAGCCTGCACAGCCAGCGCGACACCGTGCTGAGGCTGCACACCGCAAGACATCCTGCCTGCACCTGAAAGCCTCCTGCCAAGATGGGAAGTCCTGGAGATACACAGATCATCCAGAGAGTCAGGACCAGGTCAGAGCTTGTCTGCCTCCTTTCTGCAGCACCCAGAAGCCTGGGAAACTCCAAAGCCTCTAACAGCTTTGAGACCACTCACAGCAACCCCTCCCTGTGCTTTGGGTACTGTCGGATAATATTTTGTGACTAAATACTTCAAGCTTCTTGTAACCACTAATTGCCTTCTGCCATAAGCAGAAAGGAGCTTCCTGCGTCCATCTAGTGGCTAAGCAGGATAACTAACCACATGAATCAGTGACCACACGAACCTTCTCTTCCAGTAAAAAAATGTTAGCATTTGCTACTTGCCTCTTAAGGTGTTCCAGCTTTGCTTGTTCCCTGTGTGTATAAATTTCCAAACCATGCATTTCAAACCTTGTAAATAAGTTTTCTGGCAAGATTTAATGTTAATAAACAATTTCCTGGATATAAAAATTAATATAGGTTATTAATTTTGCATCATTCGTAACAAAAGGTGAAATGTTTCTTAAAATTCATAAAATAATTACAACTTTTAATGTCCTTCTCCGATGGCCAGATATACACAGATTGTTAACTTCATCAAATTCAATAGTTAAAACAGAATAAAACACAGTTCAAACTTCTGCCACCAGTGCCTGCTGTCATCATGTTTCACTAAGGTATGTAGACAACCCTGAATAACATGAGCATAGCTAATTTTTTTCATAACTGGCTTTCCACTGAATGCAAACCACTGCTGCAGAATCTATCATACCAAGTGTTTTTTCTTCATTTTCTGACACGTTTTCCTGTGAAATCTTAGAGGCTTTAAATAAATAAAATGTTCCTGGAAAGTTGACTTTTCCCTTTCACTCATGTGACAACTGTAATGAAGAGAAAAATGGCTTTCAACCATTTTTTAAGTAATGTGTAATCTTTGGAGAGAGTTTAACTCAGTTCCTCCAGAGTATGATGATGTAATAATGAATAATTTACTCATGCGGTCCAAAAGATAATTAACACAATATTTTCAGTCAGACTTGACATATTGAAAAGTTTGAGGTGTCAATATTTTTTAAACTTTAGCAAAGTTAAACTCATCTAAGCATAAGAACACCCTGGAGGTGTTCAAGGCCAGGTTGGAGGAGGCCTTGAGTAACCTGTACTAGTGGGAGGTGTCCCTGCCTATGGCAGGGGGGTGGAACTAGATGATCCTTGAGGTCTCCTTCCAACCTTACCATTCTATGATTCTATGAAATCTGCTCAAGAAAATAGTATTTCAGGAACAATGAAGTTTCAGATTATGATGGTTATCAATAATGTAGAAATAGGAACACAGACACCAACAAGTTTTATAGACATTTACTGCTGTACATAATATTCACTTTTGACTAGAGTTTCTTTGGATTTTTTTCATATTTAGAAAAGCACCAGCAAACCAGAAGACACTCTTTTTACACCACTTCAGTGTTTTGATAGCAAAAAAAAAATGTGTTGCATGTGATCAGGTATATAAATAAAGACTATCTAAGTGAATATTTGTATAACTGAACCAAATCTTCCACACTTCAACACAGATTCATAGAATCATAGAACCACAGAATGTCTAGGGTTGGAAGGGACCTTAGAGATTATCTACTCCAACCTTCCCACCATAGGCAGGGACACCTCATCTAGACTCAGCTGCTCAAGGACCCATCCATCCTAGCCTTGAACAAGCCCAGGGAAGAAGCATCCACAACCTCTCTGGGCAGCCTGTTCCAGAGTCTCACCACCCTCATACTGAAGAACTTCTTCCTAAGATCCAGTCTAAACCTAATCTCCCTCAGCTTCAAACCATTCCCTCTTGTCCTATTTCTAGACAGCCTTATGAAAAGTGACTCTGCAGCCTTCCTGTAGGATTTCTTCAGGTATTGGAAGGCAGCTGTGAGGTCATCCCCAGAGACTTCTCTTCTCCAGGCTGAAGAACCCCAGCTCCCTCAGCTGATTCTCATAGCAGAGGTGTTCAAGCCTCTCTTCCAGTATTTTTGATATAATGCATTTACTGCCTGCATTATCACCAAGACAGTTAGATATGAGCAACTGAATAAAGGTTTAATGTCTTTATTTTAATTTTCTGTGTGTTTTCCCCAATTGTTAGAAGTTATACTGGATGTTTCCCTTTTCCCAAAAAAATGGTAAATTCTTCAAAAAGCACAAGAAAGTAACTTGGATGGTGTGATGGTTTGGGAGTTCCCTGCCCCCCACACTTTGTAAAATCACCCAGACTAGACTCAGCTGGCTGGAAGCTAAGAAATGAAGCTCTACTTACAGCTCAGCACAATATACAAGCAGAGATATACACTATATACAGGAATATTTACAGAACTAGACAAGGTAAAGGTAATACAGAAACACAACTCCCCTCCCAGAAATCAGAGACCCCAGGAGGGGCTCCCAACCACCCTTCCACCTTCTCCCCACCCCTATACCTTACCCCAAGGTTTGCCTTACATGCAAGGTGAGTTTGCAGGATGGGTCAGGGGAGTTAGAAGAAAAGTGTTAGTGAGGTTACTCGGCAGAGAGAAGAGGACCCACTAGCTCCCAGAGAAAGACCAAGAGACTGAGTTATCTATGTTTTGAGTTCTTATTCTTATCCATCTCAGCAAGCCTATGAGTGAAGTAGACATCACCATTGTTTTCTTTTCACAGCCTATAATATAATTTTCTCTATTAAAATATTCCAATTAGCCTCAAACCAGCATGGATGGGGAGGAAATTTAGCTTGAATAGTAAGGTAGGCAGGAAACACAACTCTATCACCATGTGCACTTCTCTAAACACTAATAGTAGAGTGCATTATAATCCTACTTACTTTAAAACAAAAAATGTGTATGTAAGCCAAGTTATCTTTGCTTTAAGAATTTTAACTCCTGCTTGTTTTGTTTTACAAAATCTGTTTTACTGATTGTGCATGATGTTAGATCAGAACTATTAAGTTCTAATTAAAAAAATCATTTTTCGTGTATTTTTTCTTATGTGTAGTGCATTCTTGATTTTCCATTCTGTTCTCTGAACTTGGAAAATAACATAGCACATTGGATGACAGAGGATAAAAGTGGTTTTGTTACAGGTAGACAGGGTTGGTTGGTGTATTCATCACATCATCTTTGGTTTCAGGAGTAAACAATTCTGAAATCAGTAAAGAAGACTGGAATGCATTGAAAATACTTTTACTAGATAAAAATTGTAAGTTTAATAAATCTAAAACATATTTACATAACTGGAAGACTTCTTTCCTTAACCACAGACTACTGAAGTCAATCATGCTAGGAATAAGATGTTATCCAGATGGAGTTAACTGATTGATTAGGGTCTCCAGTAAAAACATCCTTATAGCACATCAGTGTACAAATTAGCTCTAAGAATTTTACATTTATATTCTTATCCTCAATATAAGGACATCAAACTATTAGAGGGTGTCCAGAGGAAGGCAACCAAGATGGTAAAAGGCAAGATTTATGAGGAGCAGCTGGGGTCACTGGTGGTTCAGCTTGGAGAAGAGAAGGCTAACATCAAAGTCTACAACTTCCTCAAGGAAGGGAAAGGGAGTTGTTGATGTCCTATCTCTGGTGACCAGTGGTAAGGTACAAAAAATGGAATGAATCTCCTTGAGGGGAAGTTTTGATTAGACATTAAGAAAAATTTGTGCACTGAGAGGGTGTGTGGGTCATGAAACATGCTCCTCAGGGAAGTGGTGATGGCATCAAGCCTATCAGAGTTCAAGGAGCATATGGATGAAACTCTTGGTAATAGTGAGGAACAAATTCATTGACCCTTATGGGTCCCTCCCATCTTGAGATATTCTAAGACTCTGTGATTCTTTTTCTGTAATCCTTTGGTGAGTGTTTATCACTCTGGAAAGAAATAAGACTTAGGTGACCACATTACCCACATCTTCAATGTCCTTGATACATCATCACTACCTCACATCTCAGCATTCTTTGTAGTGCAAGAGCCAATCTGAGTTAACACTGTAGAAATATTTATTAATAACAACCACAATGTGAAAAGAGCAGTGATTTTCATAAAGATCCTACACACCTTAAGATTCATACTTGGTACAAGGAAGTGCAAATATAATATTTCTTATAACAGTGAATATTAGAACTGAAATAAATTGGTGATCTTTATTTACCACCTTCAAATGACATAGGAAACAATTTTATGCCACCAAACTTTAATAATACTTTTTGCAGTAGTTATGCAACTTCAGTGTATTTTGCAATTAACTCCTGCAGCTTTTGAGCTCCAAGGATTACAGTTGAATAGGTCATTTGTAATTAGTTTTATCTATAGGCCTATATCTGTGTATAAAGAAATAGATTTTAGAGTAATATATATTTCAGTAAGTAGAATGGGAGGAAAGAAAAGTAATATTACACCTCTTTGATGACAAGCTTTAAAGTGAATATTTACTGTTCTTTCAATACAAATATATCTCAAACATATATATGTTAAGGATTTTGTCTTTATAATCACATCAGAACAAAAAAAAATTTCTGCTGTGCTATATCCTTGTATTTGCCTTCCCCATTTTATGGGAACTTTGTTTCTATGGCTATCAAATTTCAACAGAGTATGTCTCATTATTTGCAGAAAACGAAACCAGCTCATTACATCTAGATAAGATGAATGTATTATCACAGAATGACAGAATGTTAGGGGTTGGAAGGGATCTCAAAAGATCATCTAGCCCAACTTCCCTGTGAGAGCAGGATCACAGGAACGCATCCAGGTGGGTTTTGAATGTCTCCAGATAACATCTCTACAATCCTCCTAGGCAGTCTGTTCTGGTTTGTTTGGTGTATTATCCAGGAAGCATTTTACCCATTAAGCTTTAGGCATTTTATTAGCTAAAATAGTCAATCTCCATACCAGATCTCTTTTACCAGTGGAGAAAATACTTCTTCTTGTCTTTGCTTAGGTTGAGCTCCTCAATGTGTTTGATGGCAGATACTGTCTGATAAAAACAAAGATGGAGGAGGCAATAATGGAAGAGGTAGAAGCTTAGCTTCACTACACTGTTTTTAATGTTGGCAACAATGAACTATTAGGTGGGATGAGGTATCATAGTTTAACCAAACTTTTTCTTAATTGGACAATAGTTGAGTTTTAGTCCCTACATAGTATCTATCGAACATAAATTCACCAGCAAATAGCAGCCACCAATCTTCTAAAATAGGAAATATTCTTCTATTTTTATTATTATTATTAAATTATTATTATTATCATTATTATTATTATTATCATTATTATCATTATTATCATTATTATCACAGTATCACAGTATAAGCAAGGTTGGAAGAGACCTCAAAGATCATCAAGTCCAACCCATCACCACAGACCTCGAGACTATTATCATTATTATATTGAGGAAAAAATTTTCCCTGTGAGGGTGATGGAACATTGGAATTGGCTGCCCAGGGGGATTGTGGAGTCTCCCTGTCTGAAGATATCCAAGACCCTCCTGGCTGCATTCCAGTGTGATCTGCTCCAGATGATCCTGCTCTGGCAGGGGCATTGGACTGGATGATCTTTCGAAGCCCCTTCCAGCCCCTAACATTCTGTGATTCTGTGATATTATTAGTGCATTGCAGATGTGAAAGTTGCCAAGCCTTTCTATTATAAACATGACATTTTTAGCCTGGGGCCTGTTGTTACTCTGTGCTTCTCTTAATCCATGAACACACTCCATAATATCACTGCCACGACACCATATTGAGTTGAGAATGCCAGGCACTAACCAAAGTGGCTGAACTGGCAGAGATAAGCTGTCAGACTGAACATGGCTTCTTATAAACTTTATTTGGGGGGAAAAAAAAAAAAAAAAANTGTTAGGGGTTGGAAGGGATCTCAAAAGATCATCTAGCCCAACTTCCCTGTCAGAGCAGGATCACAGGAACGCATCCAGGTGGGTTTTGAATGTCTCCAGATAACATCTCTACAATCCTCCTAGGCAGTCTGTTCTGGTTTGTTTGGTGTATTATCCAGGAAGCATTTTACCCATTAAGCTTTAGGCATTTTATTAGCTAAAATAGTCAATCTCCATACCAGATCTCTTTTACCAGTGGAGAAAATACTTCTTCTTGTCTTTGCTTAGGTTGAGCTCCTCAATGTGTTTGATGGCAGATACTGTCTGATAAAAACAAAGATGGAGGAGGCAATAATGGAAGAGGTAGAAGCTTAGCTTCACTACACTGTTTTTAATGTTGGCAACAATGAAATTTTAGGTGGGATGAGATATCATAGTTTAACCAAACTTTTTCTTAATTGGACAATAGTTGAGTTTTAGTCCCTACATAGTATCTATCGAACATAAATTCACCAGCAAATAGCAGCCACCAATCTTCTAAAATAGGAAATATTCTTCTATTTTTATTATTATTATTAAATTATTATTATTATCATTATTATTATTATTATCATTATTATCATTATTATCATTATTATCACAGTATCACAGTATAAGCAAGGTTGGAAGAGACCTCAAAGATCATCAAGTCCAACCCATCACCACAGACCTCGAGACTATTATCATTATTATATTGAGGAAAAAATTTTCCCTGTGAGGGTGATGGAACATTGGAATTGGCTGCCCAGGGGGATTGTGGAGTCTCCCTGTCTGAAGATATCCAAGACCCTCCTGGCTGCATTCCAGTGTGATCTGCTCCAGATGATCCTGCTCTGGCAGGGGCATTGGACTGGATGATCTTTCGAAGCCCCTTCCAGCCCCTAACATTCTGTGATTCTGTGATATTATTAGTGCATTGCAGATGTGAAAGTTGCCAAGCCTTTCTATTATAAACATGACATTTTTAGCCTGGGGCCTGTTGTTACTCTGTGCTTCTCTTAATCCATGAACACACTCCATAATATCACTGCCACGACACCATATTGAGTTGAGAATGCCAGGCACTAACCAAAGTGGCTGAACTGGCAGAGATAAGCTGTCAGACTGAACATGGCTTCTTATAAACTTTATTTGGGGGGAAAAAAAAAAAAAAAAAGGCAAATATGGGGTTTAAGGGATTAAAAGCCTTTGTTACAAACACATACAAAGATTAGAGTTCATTTCCATTTTAAATGCTTACTAACAGGCATACCAAGTTGGGTAAACATGTAGGACAAGATCCCAGGGCTCTGGATTACAGGGATCTAACAGCAGTCAATCCAAAGCCATTAACGATCTTGTTTGAGGCAGGAGGTCCACTTATAAATACCTTTGTTGTGAGCCATGATGAGGCTGCAAGCATTGATGCAAATATGTGTAACGATCTTGTTTCTCTCTCTTTTTTTTTTTCTTCCTTTCTTTTTTTGGTGTAATTTCTACTTTTTTATGGGTATTTATCTCACTTGCAATGACTCAGTTCTGCAGTGATTTTGTTTTTACTGTATTAACATATGGGGTTTTTTTCCATTCCAGAGTAAACAACTTGAACTTACAAGCAAGTAAGTAAGTAAGTAAATAAATAATGATTAAAACCCCCCAAATATTTAGAAGTTCTGAAACAGTTGACTAAAATATTACCAAAAAAACCCTAAAATCTAAACCACCAAAACCAAGACATCAACAGAAAATTTATGGGAAACGTAATCAGGTTTTTGCACATAAATAATGTATAACTTTTTATTAATCAATATTTATATCTGTTTATTATCAACGTGAACAATGGCTATGTAAAGATTTTCACTTCAGCTTGGGATTTTTCTTTATTGGAAAATATGTCTTTAGTTCTTACTTTCCTAACTGCTAAATTTTAAATTGCATGCTATCAAAAAAAGATCATTTATCAGAAGCAATAAAGTATACACTCCTAAATACTCTTTAAATATATTCCTATTGCATACCCCAAAATATTTCAAATTACCCATCACTAGAATATAAAGAGAGTCTCTCTTACTGCATGAATGCTTTGTGGCTTATGTTAATATCTTTTATATACTTTTTCCCTCCCTCCACTATTTCTTTCCTGAAATATTTTGCATTGAATGACTTAAATCCTCTTGAAGTTAATGTAACTTTTCATCCAGTAGGTCCATGGACTTTTGTCTTTTATCTAAAGGGTTTTAAAACAACAGGAAAGTGTCTAAACAGAATATGTTTATGTGAAACATTTAAAGCAATTTGCAACTTTGCTGGAAAGAGAAATGAACAAACAAGTATAAAAATCAGAAAGGTCACCAGGGCTGCAGTAAAAAGATTCCCATTGACTTATTGTATGCTTGGATGCAATCTGGTAGCCTATGTCTGCAATATTGAAGCAATGCTTCTCTTTCCCATTGAACTGAAAACCAATGAAACATTAATTCAGCAAGGTAAACTTTTATTTTGAGCATGTGAGGTACCCTGTTCAGTTTGGCTGAATTGAAAGTCATTCACTCATTCACAAACAAATGTACCAATCTCCTAAGTCTTAGTGAAATGTAAATAAAAAAAATCAGTTATATTTTGCAATTAGCATTAAAATAGGACAGTGATTCTGTATAAGTGATTAAAATAAAAATAGTCTCACATTTTGCTATCTTTTCATGTTTCCAGTGCTGCTTTCACTCTAACAAAACAACAAGATGAATGACCCCCAAAGCAATTAATATTCTGCCACCACTTCCTTCTAGCTCAAAACAGTAATTAAATAATTTAGATAGACTTGTACTAGTGATGAGCTGTCAGTTTTAACTTCACTGTACTAAGGAATACCCAGTGACTCAAACAGGCAGCATTGTGCCTAATCCTCATGCTTTTTCTGGGGACAGATAGGCTTTGTTTGAGGCTGACACAGAGATAGATGTTTTCATGGCAAACTCTTGAGGATATGTTTCAAATCGTTCTGGACAATTAATCCCGGCAGTAAGCTTTATATGCTCACCCTGCCTCACCAAAAGACTTTTTAATTCAGCAGTATTTTGCAGTAATTGATTTCAAGCAGGTAGAAATACGAATCACTGAAATAATTAATTAGGTAAAACAAAATAATTTATTAAAAAAAAAAACAAACAAACAAAAACCCAACCCTCTAAGACATCTGCTTAATTCTAGGGAAGAATCAGTTGAAGTTTCCAGCATAACTTTTTATTTTTAAAGGTAGCAATAATTGCCTAAAATGTGCTGAAAATGAATTTGGAAACTACTGGCGTATGATTTTTGTATAGTTTTAAAAAATAATTCTTTTAAGATCTCTACTAGAAACTATTGCAATGATACTGAAGGTATGACTTTTATTAGCTTTCCATTGGCAAAAAATCCTACATTTATAACAGTATTATGCATGTGAAAATTACTTTTCTTGGAATTATTATTTGTCAAACTGATTACAAATTATAATAGAGGGAGAAAAAAAGTGGTGTTTAGTGGTGGTTAACAGTAGGAGGGTTTGCTAGTATAGTTTTACTAGGATATATTTGTATTTAATGATCTCAAGTAGTATGCCTTTTTGGTTGGGAATAAAGTGGTCAAAGCAACTCAAATTCTGGTATGCAATTTAATATAAATCATGTCTCTTTGTCCTTATTGTCTCATTCTTGTTTTTCCTTTGTCCTTTGTGCAACATGTTTGCTTGCCTCCTTCCCATTCCTTTTCCAGCAATATTTCTGATGTTTTCCCACTAAAATAACTGTCAGCTGAACAAAAACTCCTGCATAAGATCCCATATTGTAGGACTAAATATAAAATGATGATGTGTTTTTCACTAGTTTTAATTTCTGAGAACAACCAAGATTGTATTAGACTCTTTGAGAGTATAAGTGAGCTCTAGTAGAGACGTCCTTATGACCACTGCTTCATTGTCCTAGGTCTTTTGGTTCACAGCAATGGGTCAAGAACTGACAACAGGAAAAAAAAAAAAGGACTTGCTGTTAATATCCTTTTTTAAAAATTACTTTTATTTTTTCCCCCTTCATATTTCACTTATCCTAAATTGCCAAATTTTTGGACAAGATAGTGGTGAGTGGGGAAAATGAGACATAAAATAGCGATACTGCTAAAAGCAATTAGAATGAGAGAGATGTTGATTCCTTGAAAAATACCCTGTTTATTATCCTGTTAGAGGGATGCATTCTGAAGTATGTGGAGTGCTATCTGCCTGAATTCAGTTTGTAGAAAGGGATGCCTCACCAATGTGCTTCTTTAAGAAAGTGCTAAGAGACACAGAATCAGTAATGCTAAACTGACATAAGCTACACAAGGTGATCCTGCTATTTCTGACATATGTTACATCATTCTTTCATTACAATGGAATCACTCCCAGTTTGCACCAGGTTTTATTAATGAATTATCTATTCTCCTATTAACCCTGCCCTGAGCAATCAATCAAAAATACACACACAAAACAATCCCCAAATCCCGCCCTCGTAAACACTACTGTTATTGGAAGATAACTGAAATCTACACTTTGATTTCTTTCATCTGAGAAATAGAAAGTATTTAAATTACTCTACAGAAAGATCACCATGGACATGTTTTTCTGGGGTAAGTGTCCAGCCGTTGAAGTTTCATGGATTCTGAACACGTAGTCAATTCCTTATGAGGGATGAAAAATCATCTTGTCCTGAGGCTACACTTTTTTACGTTTCAATCTGGATAACACCAAGATATAAAGGAAACAAGAACAGCTTCTAAATCTGATCTACAGATTCAGGAATGAAGAGCTGGGAATAATTTAGTTCTGTATTCCCAGAAGAAAAGTTAAAAACAAAAAGCCTTTGTGAATTTGGATGAAGATTGTGGGAACAGGAGGCAGGTGATCACTTGGCCCAGACAGGAGAAATGGGCATTGACTGCCTACACAAATTCTTTTCTTCCACCACTAGAGAAGGAGTTTTGGCCAATATATTCATGTTATGATAAACAATATGGTCAAATTATCACCAATTTTAAGTTACCTTCCTTAGTTTGCTGGAAAAAGAAAGCTACTACTCAGTAATGGTCTACAATATGAAAAGGTTTAGCAGTTATCCATGTTCCTTGTGCAACTACAAACATTTGGCTTTTAGTTTGGCAATGCACTTGACATATGTGTGGATAATAAAAGGAATATAAAATATGGGGAAATAGATAATCAGAGAGTTTTCTGTCTAATAAATGTTTAGCTTTTGTTTGTCTGTTTGGGGTTTTTTGTTTGGTTTGTTTTGGTTTTCCCCCACAGATCCTAAAATTTTCTGAAGATTAATGCAGCTTCAATCTTGGAGAAGTTCCATAAAATATGGTTTTGGTTTTTTGTTTTGTTTTGTTTTTTTTTCAATGGTGAATAACTTCTGCAGTATTAAAGCAAGCAAGAACTGAATAATTTAATTGGTAACAGTTTGACTTAGAGAATATAGAAGGAAAAAAGTTTCATAAAAAGAAGGTGGAAGTTAATGACAAACAAAACTTCTGCATTCAACACTAACTGTAATTTTAGTGAAGGTCAAATTTATCAGGAATCAGAGGAATCATTCAGTAATGAGAAACCACCAATAGCAGTGGCATCATTCTGAACAAAGACCGTATCTGGTCTTTGAGAGGAAAGACTTAGAGGGGATCTAATCAATGTTTATAAATATCTGAGGGCTGAGTGTCAAGAGGGAGGGGACAAACTCTTCTCAGTTGCACCCTGTGGCAGGACAAGGGGTAATGGGTATAAACTACAGCACAGAAAGTTCCACCTCAACACGAGTAAGAACTCCTTTACTGTAAGAGTCACAGAGCACTGGAACAGGCTGCCCAGAGAGGTTGTGGATTCTCCTTTTCTGGAGACTTTCAAGACCTGTCTGGATGTGTTGCTGTGCCACCTGAGCTAGATTCCATGGTCCTGTTCTGGCAGAGAGGTTGGACTTGGTGATCTACGGAGGTCTCTTCCAACCCCTAACATCCTGTGATCCTGTAATCCTGTGATCTGTCTTTGTTTACCTAATCGGGATGTTTAAGAAGTGGTGGTTTTCATTGCATGACTGCTGGCCTTTGTCATATTTTTCATAAGAGGAGAAACAAACAGATCATTCTGTTAGCCAGAGGAGAAATATCCATCACTTCTGCAAGAAACAGGACACTGAATCTTCTTCCACAGCATGGATTTTAACAGATCAGGTGATGTTTACTAGAATGGTACCTCAGTTACTATGCAGATTTCTATCTGATAAAATAGATGCTTAATTACTTTAGCTTGTGCCTTGTCCTAATCCCTGTCATTTATAAGCACAGTTCTCATGTCTGTGGGAGAGATTAGTTTGAATGCTAACATCCACACCTCCACCAGCCAAGAGCATTTTTAGAAATAAGGCTGGCAAATTGAATTTGTATTCCATGCCATCACTGAACTCTTACTGAAGTTATAGAATACTTTAGCTGGTAAGACATGACTGAAAAAAACAGAAAAGGAATTGAGATCCCACAACAGCTTCAGTAACCTCTGGTTAGATATTCCAGTCTAGATCTGGCTGAAAAAGTAAAGCTGGGCAACAGATTATAGATTTGGAAAAAGAGGAAAACTTGGTTTATACAGACATTTTTATTTTTCCATTGGTCCTTTCTCCATAGAAATCACAACAGAGTGAGAGCAGAGAGAGAGTATTACAGACCTCCACAACTATTTTCGCTTGTGCTTCAGACCATGAACATGGCAGGTGGTTAATGCACCTCAGGGCAGCGGCTTGCATTTTGCCAAAAGCTATTTCATTGTCCCCCATCCATGACAAAACCGCAGCTTGCTTTAAACTCGCCGTGACCTCGACCACTAGAGGGCTGCACCTTATGCGATCTGACCCCCCCCCAGACCTCAATCACCACTGCTCCGAGCAGTGAACTAGGGAGAAATGAGCATATGCTGAAGCATATCTGTAATAACTAATACTTTTATTAATACTAAATCAACATTTGCTAACATGTTTATTGTATGCAGCTATTTTCTTGGTTAAATAGAACTGCTACTTAGAAACTAGCTCACAGGCTAGTGATACAGTTTTAGTTAAATTCTTTGAAGATGAACCTGTTTATTAAATAAACTATAAAAATTCTACTTATATCTACAAGTCAAGCTGAAAAAGCTTGTCTTAGTGGGACTGGGAGAAAACATATTGGGAAATTATTAAACAAAAAGCATTCTGCAGAGACAAGGGGAGGCACTTGTGAAACAGCTGTTGGTAAAAAAACAGACTAAGGCAGGACAGACATCTGCTGAGTCTGAGGAAATTAGGTTTCAGGATTACCACTTTTTCCTCTAAGCTTATGGAAGATAGATACACAAACAATATGCACGCTGCTTATCACATTAAAACACTTTTTCATTGTACACTTTAATATCCTTGTTATTAGGATGAAACAATACTTTTGTTTAAAGAAGCAATCAAGTAAATGTTTTATAAGCTAATTGGAGATCCCAAAGGGAAGACTTGCAGGTGCTGAATCCAATCAGATCTGCCACATAATTAAAATTGGTGCAGGGGCCACAGTAAAACAGATGTGGTCTTAAAACAAGAGAATTGTTTGATTCAATGTTCATACAGATGAATGGGACATATTCAGTGAGATAAAGGGAGCAGTGTTGTAATTTATCCAGTTTCACTGCGGAAATTGACTCAAGATGGCTTCATTCGAACATTGTGGGGTTTTTATTTTTGTTTTCAATTTTTTTCCAGATAACATTCACTTAGTTTACAAATAAATAGAGGCCTCTTAGGGCTGGTGACCCAACAAACTGGACCTGACATTTTCAAGTCATGCTGTGCTTTTTCTTTCTGGCTGAAATACTAATTATTTTTTTTTCAACTGAAATGTAGTAAAAAAAAAAAAAAACGAAAAAAATTATATATATATAAAAGGAAGAATCAGTCCCCAGCTTGCCGTACCATAATTGTGTCAGCTACTGCCAAGGTTAACAGAAGCCTAAAATTTTATTTCACTCCATAAAGTAAGCAATTATGAGTCAGAGTACCTTAGATACAAAGGGTATATGATGAGTAAGAAAGTTCCATTTTTACACAATCATTTTCCTGACCATATATGCTATCAGATTGCTACTAAATCTGCTGTATCTATTTCATCTGCCTGCGAGGAGGCTACATGTCCCATTCCTGGGACACAATTCCCACAGAACTCATTGAAAGTTTCCTACATACAGTGCTGAACTGAGTTCTTAATTTGTGAACAGCAGCCCGTTTAGATATTAAAGCATCCATATTTTTAATATCCTATAATGCATTACAAATCTGGCTTGTAATTTGTAAGCAGAGGTGATGTGGTGTATCATATATATTATAGATGGAATTTGTATTTTAAGTACCAAAAACTGTTCGGGGCAGTATTAATGGTGATTACTGAAACTAAGGCAAGTCTCCCAGGGAGCTTAGGACGGATATCGTGTTTCATCCACAAACAGCCAGGTTTTAAGCTTGCATAGTAAGCGGAATCAAGTCAGCGGCCATTCTGCGCACACACGTATCAGTACGAATTTAGCACGGAGCAGCAACAAACGCACATTTCCCGGTTCCGTACAGAACTGATGCTCTAGCACTGCCCGCTACCGCTGTACCGCTTTGAGAAAATTTTCCAAAGGCAATCAATCAATTAAATAGCAAAGAGTAGAAATGCTTTTATCATACGCAGACAATCCCTCCGGAGCCTTCGCCCTCCCCCCCGACTCACATTCCCCCNCTTCGCTCTCTTTTGTTTCGATTGGCCGAATCTCCCGCCTGTCTTCACAGGAACCCCGCCCTTCTTTTTTTATCCCGGCTTTTCCCCCCCGGCCTGTCTCTTATCCGCCCCCCCTCCTCCCCGGCATTGGAACCCCCTCCCACGGCTCTGCCCTCTCCCGCCTTTTGGGTTTCCGTGGTGTAATCGAGGGTGGCGGCCCCCAGCCGGTCGGACGGCCAGCCGCCCGTGCGCCTGGCGGAGGCGGCGGTGCTAGGGCGAGAGTAGAGCCGCGCCGCACGGGCAGCGATCTGCCCTCTCCTCCCCCGTGCGCACGAACCCGTCGGTGAGGGAGGGCATGAGTGGCCGGGAGCGGCGGGCAGCCGAGCTGCAGCACCGGGCGCGGCACTAGGGCAGGCAGGAACGGAAGGGGCTTACAGACAGTGTGAATCATCTCCCACTCACTCCCTCGCCCACCATTTACACCACTCGCTCGCTCCCTCCTTCTCCCCCTCCCTCCCCCCCCACCCCCCCCGCCTCACCCCCTCTCCATCCCCCCCTCCCCTCTCCCCCCCCCCTCCTCCNGTCCTCTCCTCCTCCTGTCTCACTCTTTTCATTCTTTCCCCTCCTCCTCCTCCTCCTCTCCCCCTTTCTATTCCCTTTCTCGCCCCCCTCGTTCCCCTGTCTCCCTTCTCATCTCCTCCTGACACTGCACTGCAGCTGCTCCTCCAGCCCAGTCCTGCCCGCTTCCCTCCCTCCTTTCCTTTCCCTTCCCTTCCCTCCCCCCGGGTGCCAGATAAACAAGGCGCGCAGCATCCTCGACAATCCCGAGCTTAGCTCTACATTTTCGAAAAGGACAAGAGAACGGGACGAGCCCCCTCCCCTCCTCCTCCTCC
>WBNM01006495.1:0-13205 GCA_013399055.1 Ramphastos sulfuratus
CAGCCCCAGTCTCCTCAGCCCCACCCCCTTTAGCCCCAGACCTTCTGAGGTCTCCTCAGTCCATGTCTTCAGCCCAGATCTCAGCTTAGTTCTCCTCAGCCCCAGCCCTCCTCAGCTCCAGTCCTCCCCAGCTCAGGGCTCCTTAGCCTCAGTCTCCTCAAGGCCCAGGCCATCACAGGGTAGGACACAGATGCCCATGGGATGCCCATGGTCTTCCCAGGATCTTTCCCCCTGCCTCCCCAGGCAGGTGTTGGCTCTGGAGCACCCCAACTGCTGTGAGAAGGAGCACAGCAGCTCTGCTGCCTCTCACACAAATNCATCCCTGATGCCTGCACAAATAACTTAGAAGCCATCTACATCATTTAGAAGTCTACAGAGTGACCTCTGGACACTGCAGGCCACACTCCAACCCTGCACAGAGTCTCTCAGCTTTGTAAGCATTTACCTGGAGTTGCCAGGCTACATGAACCCAACAGTGAAGCCCCAAGGTGTGAAGAGCCACAGGTCACTGCTTAAACCTCCTAGTACCTGATGCAGCAGCTCACAAAGCACCTGGGGCAAGCAGGTGTCTCCTGTCTTCTTTCTCAGCCTCCTGACTAACTTCAGTTTACTTCAGGCCCACAATCTTTACTGCCTATCTGGCATTGAGGGGCACCAACTCTTTTTTCACTTCTGTAGTGAAAAACAGCACTGAAGAATACCAGAATCCCAGCATGGTGGGGTTGGAAGTGACCTCTGGGGGTCATCCAATCCCCTGGTGCACAAGTTAGCAAAAGCAGCTGTCCAAATGTCTCTGTAGTTTCTTGGTAGGTCCCCATGAAGCTGTACTCCCTCACTGAGGCACCATGAACTGCACCATACTCCTGGTTTGTTTTTTTTATGGAGGCAAAGTCTCACTAGAGAGCTCTCAGGGATACTTGTGGTATAACCCCAGATCTTTAGTCTCTTCCCCTCATCCTGGAAGGAGCAGTGCTCTAATAGTGAACCCAGCATTGTGCTCTAGTAATGAATCACTTTCATGTTTTGTTTCCAGGTCCAGGACAGGCTTTTGAACGTATTATGTGAGGGAGAGGAGGTACCTCAGGCTAGAAAATGGGAATGTCAAGGAGTGAAAAGTACCAGCAATGTCAACAAGAGAGAAAGCCATAAGAGACAGTGTGTGCTTTGTTAGAGCATGAGATAGGAAATAACAGCAGAGAAGCTTTTCAGGCACCTGCCCATCTTGCTATGGGGAACTATAAATTCCTGTCCCTGTTTCCCAACAGTGGGAGCTGGTCTCACAAAAAGAAAGAAAGTGATTAGTCTCCTGAAGAACTCTTTCATCTGCCTGGCCAGAAGCTTTTGCACTGTGCTACCCAGCACAGCTGGGCCCCATGCCACAGCTCGGCTGCTCTTTGCCACATCACAGCCTGGGCTGGGCTGCAGCTCCTTCTGGAGACCAGCTGGGAGAAACTGGTGGAGACTGGGAGAGCAGCAGAGAAACAGACAGACAGGCATATCCAGGGCCCTATGCAGAGTGGGACAGGACTTACTTCTGCTGAGGGGAAGAGGCTGCTGGTCTGGCAGAAACCAGCTTCTCCTGGGCACTTGGCAGGGGCAGTGTGAATAGTTTGGCAACCCTGTAGGCAAGAAAAGTTCAGTGCCACAAGAGCAAGAGAGGGCAGGTCTATTGTGTGGATAGGCTGGGAAGGGAGGCTTGGTTTCCTGACTGAATCTGAACCTGCCTCTTTCTTGCTGCCTTGATCCTAAAGCAGTGGGGCTGTGGCGTGGTTTAGACCCATAAATGATTTCTGCTGCAAGGAACAGGTGGGGGCTGTTCACTTTAAAGCTCTACCAGCTCTGAGGAGCATATAACCACCCTGTCCAAGGACAGAGTCTCTTGCCATACTGCTTTCTCCCATAAGAGGGAGGCCAAGAACGTTTAGTACCCTTGAGTATAATTTGAGCTACTTGAAAATGAGTTCCTCCAAATTGGATGAAACACTTCCCTTCAGTATGCATCTCTGGAGTCTGGTACTTAGCCCACAGAAGCTGCAGGTTCATCTTCAGTTCAGCTCCACCTGTAAAGGACAGGGACTGTCAAACGAGAGAGCTGTGGGGATGGACCCAGCAGCAGAGCTGGGAGATGAGGAGAGCAAGCCAGGCTGCTTCCCAATAGCCTGGGTGTGAAGCATGGCCATAGTCACCATTTCAGTGACCTAACCCGTGTGTGGACACTGATGACACTGCCACCAGTGACCACAGATTGGCTTCAATCAGACTAAAACTGGTTAAGAGGCTCTGAGAGGAGAGGGGAAGGGGTCAGGGACTTTGGTGTGTTCCTGGCCCCAGGATCCCTACTGCAGGTCAGATAGGGACACCTGCATGGTTGCATGGTTGATATTGGCAAAAGGCCTTTGGGTTTAGGTGCCTTAACTTCTGGGTGAGGTGACAGGAGCAGGGAAGGATGGAGGGCACCTTCCTGAGAAGGGCTCACTGAGGTACAGACTTCAGGGGACACGTCTAAGGTCTCCAATACACTGACCTCTTTCTTGTCCTTACAACCCTACATTAACAACATTCTTCCTGCCTCACTGGATTTATGGAGCTCACCCAAACTGATCTTGTTTATGTTTTGTCAGCTCTTTAATCCCAATTCAAGCCCTTCTCAATTCCCAGAAAAGTTCTGGAGCAACTCATTAAATAAGGCACTTTCATGCACCTGGCGAACAGCAAGGGATGGACAACAGCCATCATGAACTCATCAGGAGCAAATGCTGACAAACCAGTCTGATATCCTGGTGTGGCTCCATGTTTTAGGCATAAAGTGGAAAGTAGCAGATAGTGCATGTGCTGACTTGAGGAAGGTTTGGAGCACTGGCTGTCCCCACACTCTCTGGAGAAGATGTGACCACAGGACTGTCCTGCTGGGGCAAAACGGGCCCTGAGCACTTGCTTGCAATGCTAATATCCTGTCTGTTTGGCTGGGTTTCAAATTTCTCTCCTGCCAGTGGTCTGTTTTGCCTTGAGGAGCAATTGAAGGGGTTTTGATCTGGAGGGGCTTCTGGGCTATGCTCCTCCTCCTCTGGTGGGTGTTGCAGGCTAGCTCCAGGGGGACACGGGACTCTCCCGGGCTTTGTTTCATTTTCGGCAGCATGTCCAGGCTCTGCTACCCTCTCTGCCTCGTGGTTGCATCGAGAGCTTAAAATTGGAATTGTAACTTCCTCGTTTATCATTTCAGTGCTGATCAGTGAGGAAATGTGGCTACTAAATCTATTGCAGTCTCTGGTTTTCCCACCAATAGCCCTGCCCAGGGCAAAGGGAATCCATTTTGTGGCTGGCAGCGGCGATTGCCGCTCCTCACCCTTGGATATTTGCAGCTCTTTATTCCTTCCCTAAATCACTTTGAAGGGGTCTTCCTTTATGCCTTTTGTGTAAATGATTTCCGACTGGGTATTGGGACTTTGGTAAAGTGTGGGAATTCGTGTTAATAAAGTTTCAATATTTAATATTTCCCGAGTATCAAATTTGAATATTCATAACAAGGACGAGGGCAAAACCCCTGAGGTAATTGTTCATCAAGTGCTAATTATCAGCAGTTGTCTAAATGGCAGGAGGGATTTTTGCAGGCATCCATTCTGACTCCAGATCTTTTTAATTACTTGGGTTAACAGCCTGGATGATTGACACCTCATTAAACCTGCAAATTACTCCAGGCTGCAAAGGATGGCAGCACTCAGCAGTGACAAATGGGAGGGGTGAGCTGGAAACCCTAGGGCAAAATTCATCAGGTGGGATTTGGAGCATTATCTCTGGGAACAGTGAACATCACAAGTTGGGGAATTGGGTGGGTAAAGTCTTTCAAAGAGACCAGAGCATAATGGAGATCAAAGTGAACACCAGCAGCATAAAAGGCAAACACCACTCTGGAGCCTAGAAGCCAGGAGTGACCCTTCCAGACAAGCAATGTGCTTACCTATGGACAACAAAGAATGTGAAGAATCACAGAATCATAGAATGGTTTAGGTTGGAAGGGACCTCAAAGCTCAGCCAGTTCCAACTCCCTGCCATAGGCAGGGACACCTCCCACTAGTACAGGTCAGTCAAGGCCTCATCCAACCTGGCCTTGAACACCTCCAGGGAGGTTGTGCTCCACAACCTCCCTGGGCAACCGGTGCCAGTGTCTCACCACCCTCACTGCAAACAACTTCTTCCCAACATCCAGTTTCAATCTCCCCTTTGCCACTTCAAACCCATTCCTCCTCCTGTCATTGCAAGACCTTGTAAATAGTCCCTCCCCAGCCCTCCTGTAGCCCCCTTCAGATCCTGCAAGGCCACTCCAAGCTCTCCTGGAAGCCTTCTCCTCTTCAGGCTGCAGAGCCCCAACTCCCTCAGCCTGTCCTCAGAGCAGAGCTGCTGCAGCCCTCTGAGCATCTTGGCAGCCTCCTCTGGACTGGCTCAAACAGTTCCATGTCCTGCTTGTGCTGGGGGGTCCAGAGCTGCACACAGGACTCCAGGTGGGGTCTCAGGAGAGCAAAGGGGAAAGAAAAAAACCCAAACCTGAAAGAATCATGCTGATGTAGTCTGTAGAGCAGAAAGCCAGAGCAAGAAAGGGGAAGGGAAACATTACAGCCTTTGAGTGCCTAAGAGGTCACTCCAAAGGCAGCTGTGGCCACAGCAAACAGGACAGGATCTAAAGGATTTCAGCTCAGACAAAAAGGCTTAAGTGAGGCTTTCAGATAATGTCAGGATAGAAGTGTGCCAGAACAGACTGCCGAGGGCTGGTGCAATCTCCACCACTGGAGGTCTTTAAGAACAGGTTTCACAAACATCTGCCAGGACAGGTATTATTGATCCCCTCAGATCTGCAGGGTGGGGGAAGGGTAAACAATGTGATCTCACCTAATTGCAAGCAAACCACACACGGGTGGCACAACGTAGAAACCAGCTCTCTTCTTCTGCCAGTGGACTCTGGGGTTCTGTGTCACAGCCTGCAGGATGCCAGCTTTGGACCTGCAGTCTTGGTTAAGGCAGAAGAGAAGGCTTAGGCAAGAGAGGAAAGAGAAAGGAAAATTGTAGAACTGGGAGAGGGGAAATGTCTTGTCAGGACCTGGACTTCACCCCCTTCCCCAGGAGTTTAACTCTCAGCAGTTACAGACAGAGTGGTGGTAAGGGCAGAGGTGGTTTAACAAGCAGCAGGTGGCTCTTTGGAAAAAAGCTGGCAGAAGCCTTGGAAGGGGTGGGTGCAGAAAAAGAAAATCACTCTTTTCCTTGGGAGCTGCTTTTAGCCAAAGCTTTTGCTTTGGTTCCCACCTATGTTGTTTCGCTGCTGTGCCAATGTCCTGGACTGTGTACAGCTTTGAAAGTCAGCAACACCCCTAGAGAGAGCAGAGACCTGTGTGAGACAGGGTAGGGCAGCAACCTAAGTTAAAACCCAGCAAATACATTACTGGGATTTTGGCCTGCGGGCCTGAGGAGGTGATAGTGTTCCTCAAGGTGCTGGTGGATGAGAAGCTCAATATGTACCAGCAATGTGCACTTGCAGCCTAGAAAGTCAACCAAAGCCCGGGCTGCAGCAAGAGCAGTGTGGGCAGCAGGGTGAGGGAAGTGAACCTCCCCCTCTGCTCTGCCCTGGTGAGACTCCACCTGGAGTATTGCATCCAGTTCTGGAGCCACTATTACAAGAGGGATATGGATGTGCTGGAAGGTGTCCAGAGGAGGGTCATGAGGATGTTCAGAGGGCTGGAGCTGCTCTGCTATGAGGAGAGACTGAGGGATTTGGGGCTGTTCAGTCTGGAGAGGAGAAGGCTCCCAGGTGACCTTCTTGTGGCCTTTCAGTATCTTAAGGGGGCTACAAGAAAGCTGGGGAGGGACTTTTTAGGATGTCAGGGGGTGATAGCACTGTGGGGAATGGAACCAAGCTAGAAATGGGTAAATTCAGACTGGATGTTAGGAAGAAGTTCTTCACCATGAGGGTGGTGAGAGCCTGGCACATGTTGCCCAGGGAGGTGTTGGAAGCCTCATCCATGGAGGGGTTTAAGGCCAGGTTGGATGAGGCTCTGGACAGCCTGATCTAGTGTGAGGTGTCCCTGCCCATGGCAGGGGGGCTGGAACTGGATGATCCTTGTGGTCCCTTCCAACCCCGACTGATTCTATGATTTTGCAGGAATTGCGAAGATAGAGCAGAAAGAGGGAACTGGTCAGGACCAGCTCTGTTCCTTTCTCCCACCTCCTGACCGAGGTGAACTCTGCAGAGTGTGAGATTGGCTGGAGAGTGGAGTTCAGGCAGGTGCCCAGGCTGCGTGAGTCTCAGCCCATCCCCTAAGCCTGCCACCCAGAAAACAGAAGCCCCTAGAAGACACTACCGAAGCTCAAAGCACAAGAGGAAAGGAGAAAAGCTCTGCCATATCGGGAGAATGAAGTCATTCCAAACACAAATGATTATGAACTAAACTGAGGGAGAAAGAAGAAAAAATGAAGGCTAAAAGGGGAGGCAGCTCCAACCCCTTTGCCCATTCCATTTGCACTTGCAGAATGGGTGATGGTTGGCAGCTTCTGGAGCACATCCAGGCCGTGTTCGGGACATGAGGTGTCTATCCCCACCTTTAGGAGAAACATGGAGAAGCCTGGGCAATGCAGGAGCCCGGAAAGAGGCTGCAGACTGCTGTCTAGCCCCTGGGTGTCCAGCTCTTTCATCAGCAGAGCTCAACTCACAAGTTCGGTATTCCGTCACGCAGGTGAGGGAACCTCGAGTCCTGCAGGTGAAGGGACTTGCCCGAGTCATGCAGCAGGCTAGAGAGAGCCCAAGTCTCGGGGATACCATTTCACTGCTCTCACCCCCGCTGTGTGCTGTGCCTGCGACCAAGGCCGCGAGCTTGCTGAAGAGGTAGGAGCAGGAACAGTGTGTTGGAATGAACAGCAGTGGCTAAGCCAGGAGGCTGGTGGTGGCGGAGAGACAGTGAAGCTCTGGGAGTCATGGAAAACGCAGGAGGAATCTGTGCCCTGTGTGGCCAGGGAGGACGTGGGCAGTTTGCGAGTAGCTGCCTGTGCGGGGGGAAGAGTCACGGGTGAGGATGCGACACCCGAGAAAGCTCCTTGGCGCAGCTGCCGGCCCTCGGGGGTCCTGCACAGGGCTGGGGGACAAGGCCGAGCGCCCCCAGCCGCGGGGGCTGCTGGGGTCCGTGGGACGCAGACGGCGTCAGGGTCCCGGCGGCAGCTGGTGATGCTCCCCCTTGCCTGAGGAGGCAGGAGCGGGGCCTCTGCGGACGGCGGCAGCGGGGACACGCAGTTCCCAAGGTGCACAGGGGTCCGGCGGCAAGCCCGGCCCCGGCGGAGCTTCTCCCCTGCCCGCGGGAGCACCGGCCGCTCCCGCCCCGCCGCAGTGGCTGCCGCAGGACGCCGGGGCTGCGGGCGCCCCGCCTGGGAGGGGTTAAGCGGCGGCCCCAGCCCGGGGGCGGACGGGGCGGCTGCGGCGGCTGCTATACGGCGGCGGGGCTCTAGGTGTCCTGCCTGGGAGGGTCCCTGCTGCATTGCAGCCGCCGCGCTGCTCCCTCTCCGCTCACACAATGGCGACTCCGAGCCCGAGCAGCGGCTCCGGCGGCGGGAGCGGGCCGGGCCCGGGCGGTCCGCAGGCGCACGCCGCCGCCAGCAGCATGCAGGGTAAGCAGCCCGAGCGGCCCCGCGCTAGGCCGCGGCCCGGTCGCCGCTTCCGGGCCGAGCGGCGCGCCCCGCTCTAGGCCTCGGCGGCCCGGGCAGGGCCTCGGGAGTGCGGTTCCCGCCGCCAGGCTGGCCCTGCCGGGTCGAGCGTGGCGGCGTCGTGCGGGAGCCTCTGCGGCCGAGTCCCCGACCCAGGGGGTGGCTGCCGGCGCCGACCGCCCGGTGCTGGGCCTCGGCCCGGGGTAGAAGCGGCTCTGGGGACCCCACCGGGGCGCGGCACTTCGGCGCGGCCCCAGGCCGCTGGGGTTCCGGGAGAGGAGGTGGGTTCAGCCCGGCCTCGGCAGGGCCTGCTCCGGGTCTGCCCCACCGGTCCCTCTGGCTGCCGTCTCCCGCCGCGCCCCGCTCCGCTCGGGGCCCAGCCGCGCCCGCAGGCTCCGGGGGAGGTAGCGCGGCCCTGCCTGCCACCGCGGCGTGGCCAAGGGTGTGGAGCCAGCCGGGAACCCGCTCTCTGTGGGGGCTGCATCGCCTGCGGGGCGGGACAAAGGGCGGCTGGACGCGTTCCGGCGTCTTCCTGCCGGTTTTGCGTCCTCTCCGGGGCTCCCGCGCAGGCCGCGGGCAACGGCACCCGGGAGGTGGGTTTGGGGGCCGTAGCCGGAGGGATGGGCGGCGGCAGCGGGCCGGGGCTGCGGGCGGACTGATGTTCGGGCCTGCGGCAGGGCGGCTCTGCCCCGACCCGGTGCCTCCCGGCTCGGCACACCGGCAGCGGCACTGCGCCGTGCTTCTGCCCCTCTGTCCCTTGTGTGCTCTTGTGGGGGCAGACGTTGGAGTAGAAACGGTTCAGGGGGAACTACTGCTTAAGTCTTTGGTTTATTCTGATGGACATTTACAGTGTCGGGAGCGGGGTCGTATTGCAGAGTTCCTGCCTGCACTCGTTGATGGCTGAGCAAAAGCAATGGGTGTTTATTTTTCATCAGAACCACAGCAAACACTTTTGGAGTCTTTCCTTTAAAGTTAGACCACTCAAATCTCTCTCTGTTTGAGCAACGTTTTAGGGTTCATTGGGCTGAGGGCAACACAGTGATGCTTTATGGTTTGGTTTCTGTAATACAGGACTGGCAATACTAAGGAAGCTGCACTGGGTTTGGACCTTTGTTTGGTTCCTTTTTTACCAGAAGAAGGAAAAGTTGCTCATGGAGGTGCAGGGTTGAAGAAGGAAAAGTTGCTCATGGAGGTGCAGGGTTGTTTGCTGTGGGCTGTGCTCTGTGTCCTGCTGGGGCAGGACTGCGCCTGGCAGGACCTGCTTAAGCTGCTGAAACAAACCGAAGAGTTTGGTAAACATGGAATAAAAAGGTGAACTTTCTGCTGTTTGCAGCTTTCCCTGTGTGAAGCTCATGTGCTATCTGGTGAAGGAGTGGGTGGATCTCAGATGGGTGATTTTTACCTGTGTTTACAACACCTTAGAGAAACCAGAATCCCATACCTTGGAAAATAAAGCCCTGGCTGGAAGGCTTGCCCACACCAGAGCTGTTGTGGTTGAAGGAGAAATGGCCTCACTGCAGCGTGGGTACAACTCACTGTGTTGCTCTGTCTCTTGTTGCCTGACCTCTGCTTCCATATCTCTGAATGGTTTTGCACCCTGACTGCAGAACCTGTGGTGCCCTGCAAACCTGTGCCCATGCAGCATCTCCATCCTCTCTCCAGATGGGGGACAGGCACTGGTTTCTGCTATAGTTGCTTTAAAGGGGCTATTTGAATGTGAGGGCAGGACAAGAGGGCAGGCTTGCTGCCCCTACACAGGTGCTTGTGGTGAGAGCTGGTGTTGGGGTGTTTTTTTCTGTAGGTAACAGAAGAGTGTTGAGGTGCCCTGGGAGGAGCTGAATGTAGGGTCCTGGGTGAGTCTGGAGGAGCAGATTGCTGTGGCAGTGGTGGTGGAAGCAGGTTCCTGGCACCAGTGAGAAGCTCCATCCCAAGAGGACAGCACTCCACCATGACTGCTGATGCAAAGCGTGTGGGTGGGATGGAAAGAGGCTGTTCATGGCTTGGAGGTCTGCAGTCTGCTGGGGCAGGTCCTGCTGCCCTCAGAGGTGCTCCAAGGCCTTGCTTTCAGTATGTATCTGGCTCCTTACTGGTGCCAAGGCAAACTGAGCTGTGGCCAGGCAAACCCTCCAAGAAGCAGTGAGCTATCTGCAGTTGGGATGCCCAGCGTTGGCTCATGGAGGGGTTGGGCAGGTGCTGGCACATGGTAGGTGTGGGAATGCCTTGCTGGGTGGGGAGAGAAGCAGGTAGGACTGTGGCAGTATTGATTTAATTGGCTTACGTGACATGGTGAGGTGGAGCAGGGAAGTCATTAAGCTGGCAGCAAGTAATTATATTAAAAAAAAAAAAACCCAACAAGTTCCGCTCGGTTAATTTTCAGCCAGAACCGCTCCGACCTGGCTTGTGTGACTGCTGCTGTGTCCAGGGTGGTGGGAGCAGGAGAGGCTGGGGCAGCTCCCACGATTTCAGCCTGTGCCCACCACTGAGAGGCCATGGCAGTGGTCCTGTGGGCAGAGTTCCATTGCTTTTGGAGGCTGTGCCCAGAGCTTTTGTGCTCAGGTAGCTGATGGAAGGTGAGAGCCTCTTACAGAGGGTCTCTGCTTCTGTGTGAGGGCTGAGGGCTTTGTGAGAGGCTGTGCTGGCTGTGACGGGTAGAGGGGAGCTCAGTGGCTGCTATGGGCTGTCCTTCGGGTTTGTGCTGGGGACAGCGTTGGTAACTCAGGAATGGATTAGTTGCTGCTGGACAGTTGAGGCTTTGTCTGCTCCTTAGCACTGCTGCAGCCAGCAGGCTTGGGGTGCACAAGATGTTGGGAAGGGACACAGCCATGACAGCTGACCCCAGCTAACCACAAGGACATCCCAGGCCGTTGGATGTCACTCTCAGCAATAAAACCAGGGGGAGGAGGAGGAAGGGAGGACACTTGGAGCGATGGCGTTTGCCTTCCCAAGTCACTGCTGGAGCCCTGCTCTCCTGGAGGTGGCTGAACGCCTGCCTGCCATGACAAGTGGTGTTTGAATTCTGTTTCACTTCGTGTGCACAGCTTTTGCTGCACCTCTTGAGCTGCCTCCAGCTCAGCAGGCAGTTGTCTCACTTCTACTCCCCTGATTGTTTCCTCCATCCCACCAACAGGGAGTATGCCAGTGGCTGGGAGGGACTGAGCTGCTGGCTGGGGTTAAACAATGATGGGCACCTACTGTGCGGGAGTTCAGTGGGGGCTGGAGGCAGGGAGAGCATGGGGGGGAGTGGTACAGGGGAGAACTCTTCATGTAACTCTTCTTGTCTAGATGTCTGATGTCTAGAGCTAGAGCAACAGATCCACAAGTCTCTACAGGTCACCCTGTTTTGGTTTTATTTTTGTATGCTACAGCATTTTTTATGTGCTCAGGCAGTGCTGGGGTGAAGGACAACTGCCTGGCCTCATGCTGGGCTTGCTGTGCCACCATGGCCCCTCAAACCTTGTGATCAAGCATGAGGCTGCTTTAGGTCTTAGTGTTCTGCATGCCCCAGCTTCATGCTCCTGTCCTTCATCAGCTGCTCATGCCCATGAGTCTGGGAGAGTTTTTCCTTCCCAACTGACCAGGCAGTTGATGGTGCCATGCTGGAGGCACGATTGACAACTTGGAGACAGGACTGGAATTCTCAGCCTAGAAAGTAGATCCTGTTTCATAGTCTTTGAGATCTTTGTTTGTGTGCCTGCACGTGGAGACTTGGTGTGAAGTGCCGTGGTGTGACGTTAACAGTCCAGGCACAGTCCTGTGTATTGAGTGTCCTGGAGGTTTTGGGGAGAAAGCAGGGATTCTGTGGGAAGCAGGATATCCCGCTGTGACAGCAGCTGAAGGAAGAACAACTCCCAAGCTGCAACTGGAGCACTTCTGCACATTGCCAAAATCACTGATAGGCTCTGCCGCAGACATTAGGCAGAAAATTGAGGAATGATGGTGTGAGATCTGAAAGTGTTAATTAATTCCAAGGCACAGGGAGAATGCCGGCTCTGCTTGCAGTGTTTGGGGTCGGCTCTGCTTGCAGTGTTTGGGGTCGGCTCTGCTTGCAGTGTTTGGGGTCGGCTCTGCTTGCAGTGTTTGGGGTCGGCTCTGCTTGCAGTGTTTGGGGTCGGCTCTGCTTGCAGTGTTTGGGGTCGGCTCTGCTTGCAGTGTTTGGGGTCGGCTCTGCTTGCAGTGTTTGGGGTCGGCTCTGCTTGCAGTGTTTGGGGTCGGCTCTGCTTGCAGTGTTTGGGGTCGGCTCTGCTTGCAGTGTTTGGGGTCGGCTCTGCTTGCAGTGTTTGGGGTCGGCTCTGCTTGCAGTGTTTGGGGTCGGCTCTGCTTGCAGTGTTTGGGGTCGGCTCTGCTTGCAGTGTTTGGGGTCGGCTCTGCTTGCAGTGCCAAGCAGGAGCTGGAACTGCCTCTGTTAGGGATTCAGCTTCTGCTTTCAGGAAGGCTGGAGGCAGCTGAGGCTTCTCAGGGTGCTCACAGCTTGGTGTGCTCTGGTGTCTTGCAGCAGCTACCTGCTGCATGTGCTTGGTGGGCCAGGTATGTTAGGTGGGAACTCCCAACCTGGAGTTTGGGATTCTTGGTTCCCTTCACAGGTGTGGTCCTGTCTGCTCCCTGGCTGAAGCCTTTGCTCTCTGTACCCCACTCCAACCATAACCTTTCTGGTTTTAGCAAAGATCAGAGAAGGTCTGTGTCTGGTTAGAGTCCTTTGTGGCTATGAGGTGAGGGCCCTGGGCAGGAAGGTTGCCAAGGCTTGTCAGTCACTGTGGTCAGATGGATTGAGTGTCAGTGTGTAACCTAGGCTGTGTCTGTCAGGGAATTGCAGTTCTTTCAGTGCTGGCAGAGCAGAATATTGCTTCAAGCTGTTCGTGGGCATCACTGAGACCCTCATTGTCCTTGGTAAGGGAATTCTGCAAGAGGTGCCAAGGCTCCTGTATCCTCCTCCTCCTCTTAGTGTGGCTGATTTGGTGATGGCAAGGAGTGACCAGACCAGTTCTGTGTGTTGCTGAAGGTGCTCCTGGACCCAGGCCCACCAGGAGCAGATGAATGAGATGTAGATGCCTCGATGTAGAGATGTTGGATCTGCTGGGACATAATAATTATTAAAGGGAACAAGAAGAATTTCTTCAGGTACATCAGTGAGAAAAGGAGGACTAGGGAGAATGTGGGACCCTTACAGAAGAAAAATGGAGAGCTGCTGACAAAGGATATAGATAAGGCTGAGATGCTCAATGACTTCTTTGCCTCAGTCTTCAACAGCAAGGGCTCCAACCACAATGTCCAAGTTCCAGAGGGTAAAAGTAAGGACTGGGAGCAGGCAAATCTGCCTACTATAGTAGAAGATCTCGTTCATGAGCTCCTAAGAAATCTGAATGTGCACAAGTCCATGGGGCCTGACGAGATCCACCCAGGGGTCCTGAGGGCACTGGCAGATGAAGTTGCCAAACCACTGTGCATCATATTTGAAAGGTGATGGCAGACTGGGGAAGTTCCTGCTGACTGGAGAAGGGCAAACATAACACCCGTCTTCAAGAAGGGAAAAAAGG
>WBNM01006495.1:13550-29009 GCA_013399055.1 Ramphastos sulfuratus
AAGATGCTGAGAGGGCTGCAGCAGCTGTGCTGTGAGGACAGGCTGAGAGAGTTGGGGCTCTGCAGCCTGGAGAAGAGAAGGCTTCCAGGAGACCTTAGAGTAGCCTTCCAATATCTGAAGGGGGCCTACAGGAAGGCTGGGGAGGGACTATTTATAAGGTCTTGCAATGACAGGACAAGGGGCAATGGGTTTAAACTGGCAGAGGGAAAATTTAGACTGAATGTTAGGAGAAGTTCTTTACAGTGAGGGTGGTGAGGCACTGGCACAGGTTGCCCAGGGAGGTTGTGGCTGCTCCCTCCCCGGAGGTGTTCAAGGCCAGGTTGGAGGAGGCCTTGAGTGACCTGTGCTAGTGGGAGGTGTCCCTGCCTATGGCAGGGAATTGGAACTAGATGATCCTTGAGGTCTCCTTCCAACCTTACTATTCTATGATTCTATAATGTGGGCACTACCAGAAGGCTGATGGGTGGCTGCAATTACCTCTCTGAGCAGAATGGCTTCATGGATGGAGAAAGTAAGAGGAGCCCTGGCAAACACTTCAGTTTGCTCAGGGACCCCCCAGGAGAGGAATCTGGGGAAGAAGACGATACTAGGGAAGTGGAGGTGTTGCAGAACAAAAGGAGCAGCACATGAGCAGCAGGTTAGATGTGGAGCAGTGTGTGGCTGGGCAGGTGAAACTAGGCATATGGTGCTGGTAAGAAAACAAGGAAGACAGAGGAGAACAAGATAAGAAGAGGGGAGATGGGAGGGGAGAATTGCTCTTTGTCCTCAGCAGGCAGTGAAACAGGCATTACTTATTCCTGCTCTTCTTATGGCCTGGGCAGAGGGAACTCTCGGGTCTTTAGCAGGTGGGATCTGGCTGACTGAGGTCAGAAGGTGACTGCTCTTGCTCTTGCCCACAGTGGAACTATAAAAGCTGTGTGTTAAAGGTGTGCTGCTGGTGCAAGGTGGCACTGGCAGACTGATAAGGCTGTGGGTCTGTGTCTGCTGGGACACATTAGCATTTACGATGGCAGGTGAAGATAATTGTGTGGTGACCAAAGGAGAGGAGTCCAGTTCGTGCCCACCAGTTTATTCCTTGCAGAGTGTCTCTGCCAGGCTGTGGCTGACTGTGCCTGCTCATGCCAGCTTTGTGTTGGGTGATGGTGTGTACCTCCCTCTGCAGGACTTTGTTTGTTTGTGAGTAGGTGACTTGGCACTTGAGCTTTTCCCTTTTGGTTTGCTTGTCACCAGCTGACATTCTTCATATGTCTGATTTCCTGGGGCACCACAAAAGCACAGCTTGGTCTCATCAGAGGCCGGGAGGCTTTTTCAGTTGTTTTGTGCTACTCTGATTGAGCCAACAGGATGGCAACCACTCTGTCACCTGTCACAACAAGGGCTGTGCAGTGAGACCCAGGTGAGTTTTGTGAGGAAACAAAAGAAGAAAGAAATCTGCACTTCCCAGGCTCAAGTTCATTGAGGATTCCCTTGAATTCAATGTGTTTGTAGTCCTGGCAGGTATGTAGTGAGGCATCAGTTACAGGAGTCTAGTGCAAGCAGATCAAGCTCTGAGTGTATCAAACGAACATAAACACCTTGTTAGGATCTACAGCTGGGACAGGATTGCTGCCTTTGAAGTCAGGGCTTGGATTCAGGTTTGATAAAGTTTTTATGTCAGCTGAAAGGAAAAAATGGAAGAGTAGCTGCTGTAGCCTGGGGGCTGGAAGGGAAACTGCAGGAGAGGGAGAAGCTGCACAGGATGTTTGTGTAGTGCTCAACCCTGCGGGGCAGGACTCAGCAGCGGCCAGCCAGTCAGGTGCCACTCAGTTAATGGTTATAAAGGAGGTACCAGAATCTCTGAATGGATGAGATGCTCCTGGCCTTCCCTCAGAGGCTGGAATAGACTCCTGTGGACCAACTTCCAAAGGTGCTGGTTGTGTTCCCAGATCCCATGTTCCTCGTTTAAAACGGACTGTGCTGGATGAGCAGGCTGGATGAGGCACTTGTTGCCGTGATTTAATTAATTAGAAAGGTTAGGTAATAGGTTGGACTCAGTGATCCTAGAGGTCTTTTCCAACCTGGTTAATTCTGTGGTTCTGTGCTCATCTAAGCTCTTGATGCCTCCTTAGGTGTGCCTGGGTTTTGTGGGCCTGGTGTATGCTAAGCCAGCAGCAGCCAGGTCAGGGGGATGGGAACTGCTGGACTGCAACAGCAGGGTCAGGGAAACCTGCCTGATTCTGGCAGTTGAAGCTTTTCATTGTGGTCCAGGGGTTGTCACCTTGGGGATGTTCTGGTCAGGATGGATTATTTACTGCGGTTGTGGCTGGTGGTCGTTGGTTATTGTACAATCTGAGCTCCTGCTCTGGAGGCATGAATAGATGTTTTGGGGCTTCCTGTGTTGATCCGGATCATTTATGGTTGGGCTGTAACGCTTCTACAATGAGAAGCTCAGCCCCTGTAAAGGCAGCAGTTTGAGAGAGCCTGTCTGAAGTCCACTGCTCCAGTAGCAATTGCATTTGTAAGCTGCTTGTTTGGTGTCAGTTTGGTTGGTTGCTGGTTCGTGGTTGCTGATGTAGGAGCTCTCCTCCAGCAGCCTGCCTGTGCAGTCCCTGCTGGTCACTGGGCCTACAGTGCTGTGAGCCCTGCACTGTTGGTCATATCTGCTGGGGTTGCCAGTGAGGGGATTCTTGTTTGTCTTTGGGATCCTCAGGTTGCTTTTTGTGTTGCTTATCTGATGGGAGCAGAGAGGTTTGAGCAGTGAGTAAAGGATTGTGCAGTGCCTGCTGAACACTGAAAAATGCCTTCCCTTGGAGAAGGGGTGTTGCTGTAGCTGGGTTAATTAAGCTGCAGTAGTTCAGTGATGGTAAATCCCCCTGAAGAGACACTTCAGCTGCATTCCTGCAGCTCAGCTCCTAGGAAAGTTCGGTGCTGTGTCCTTGCTGTGTTTTTGGCAATGGAGCAGCTGATGGATGTTGGTTAGTTAAGCCCTCAATAAGTACAGGCTGATTCTTGGTGCTGATGACATTTGTTTGGAGGGTCTGAAATGGACTGTGAGGCTCACCTCTCAGCAGGCAGCTACTTGGGTGTGTGGGGCAACTGTTTAAGTACCAAAATCAGTGCAGAAGAAAGGACTTCTAAGTTATATTGAAGGTACCATGGGTTAAGTCAGTGTCCATAAAGTGTTGCAGGGAGGCTGCTTCATCTTGGGCAGGACTGCAGGAGGGGTTTGTGCAGCCTTGAAGCCTGCTTTGGTTTTACTCAAGATTCTTCTCATTGTCTGAGCAAGACAAAGTAATTTTTGTTGTGAATTTGCACACTGTTCCCTATCCCCACTCTGCTTCCTTGTGCCATTGCTGAGTTGCTGGACAAAGTCTCTGTCACGAATCTCACTGAGGTTTGCTGGGTGGACTTGGGTAAATGAAACGTGAGATGCTTGAAAAGCTGCCACTGCAGGTGGCCCATGTGTGGCAGCCTCTCGAAGAGATATTTCTGTGTCAGGGGTTTTGCGTTGACTGCAGGGGCTGGTACAGATACAACCATAACACAGGTATACCTGTGACATCTACAGCCCCTCCCTCAGCTCACCTTGTTCAGGCTTCCTGCTCCCCTTGCCCTGTGCTTGTCCCAGCTCAGGAGCTCACCTTCCCCTCTGCATGGGCAGAGTTCCTCAGGCTGCAGTGCCAGGGCAGGATGCTGCTGCTGGGGATGGCAGGAAACAGGAATCCACCTTCCCAGAGGCTTGGTCCCTTGTCACACCATGCCCAGGCAGCACATCGGGCACATGCTTACCCTAAATGCTTTGCCCACAGACCTAACCCTGGTCCAGGTTGGTTGCTTACACTGGACAGCAGGTCTCTGTGAGGGAGACTCTGCCAGCCTCTGAGGCAGGCAGCCCTCATGGCTGGCAGGGCAGAAGAGTGTGCTACCTGTGCCAGCCAGGTGCTTCTGACTCAGCCAGCAGCCTCTGCTGCCAGGCTGTGCCACTGCCAAGTGACTCGTGTGGTCTTCTCAAGACACTGTCCTGCTGGAGTGGGTGTGGGGTTAGATTTGTTCATCTCATTCCTGCTCCTCTTTGGGATTCGTGCATTTGGTGTCTGGTTTTGCTTGTGGGGAATCAAGCAAATTTCCACAGCTGCAGTGTGCTGGTGAGCCAGGGGTATAAGAAATCAGCCCTCTGGTGTCAGTGACCCCTGAGGTAGAAGAGCACCACACTGGAGCTGATTAGCTCCCTGCCTGCCTTCAGTCCCAGTCCTGTCACCTCTTCAGAACTGTGTCTGCTTGGGTTGTCTCTGTTCCAAGGCACTTCTGGAAGCTGGAGGGAAGGATGGACCAGAGGGAGCCTTGCAGTGGGACAGGCTGGTGAGATTTAAGGTGGTAAACCCGAGGGGATGAGAGAGATTCATTTTAAACCAAGGGCTGTAAAAGAAGACTCATCAGCTTGGGCAGCATTTGGAATGAAAGGGCGGAAGGGAGAATTGAGCATTTGCTGTGCCCTAGCGTCCGAGCGTGGCTCAGCCATGGCAGCAAAGCTCGATGCCAGCCCAAGTGCCTGTGCTCAGAGCAGCTTCTGGGCAGGCTGCACTGCTGACTTCAATTTGAGACTTTTCACTCCGGGTCAGGTTAAGTTCTCTTTTATGGGCATCTACAGTCTTACTGGGATTGCTCTTGTCTCAGGGGAGGCTTTAGATCTTGGAGATGCCCACCATGGGCATTTCCTGCTTTGCTTAGGTGGTCACTGCTTCAAGAGGAGTTCTGCAGTTCTTGCAGCTGCAGGGTGTTTGTGCCTCTCCATAGTAGGTGACCAGATGCAAGCATGACTTTTATCAGATGTCCTGTGGTTAAGTTCCTGTGCAGAGAGTCTCTGTGTTTCTGAGGAACTCAGACTGTTGGTATGGGAGGTCCTGGCGGAGCTCTCTGCTCTGCCTGTTGGGTGCCTGCTGCAGGCCTGCAGAGCCCTAGCGCAGGGCGTGTGGATATCATTGGCCTGGATTTGCGTCAGGACTGTCATGTGGTGCTGCAGAGCATCTCCCAAAATGTGTGACCTTGACTCCTCGGGCCGTAGCCCTCCGTGGAGGGCTCTGCTGTTGCTGTTGGGGAAGAAAGGCAGTGTGGTGCTGGCCAGCAGCGGCTCCTTGCCTGCCCAGCAAGCTGAACACGAGTGCCTGCCGAGCTTGTGCTTAGCAGAGTAGAGCCCATTAGCTGTGTACGAGCATCAGGGGAGCCCAGGGATGGATACTGCACAAATTGTGTATTTATTAGCTGCTAAATTGATTTCCTCTTCTGCAGATCGAAGCCTTTGTGTTTGCCCTTTGCTGGAGGCAGTGTGAGCCCTGCAGGAAGCAGAGGGCTGGGGCTGGTCCTGGAGCAAACAAAGAATCCCAGGGCCAGGAGCCAGCCTGGCTTTTGAATAATTTATCTGATCTTTCTGAGGTGTTTCAGGACATGTCCTGCAGTGTAAGAAGGACAGCTGCTGGGAGCAGATGGAGCTGAGCTGAAAGGGAGTTGATTCTTTTATCCATTTTAGTCTAGGCTTGTTGGTTGGGTTGGGGTTTTTTTGGGTTTTTTGTTTGTTTGGTTTTTGGGGTTTTTTTGTGTGTTTTTTTCCTTCTGTAGACCAAAAAGGTTTTTCTGGTTTGCTTTGGAGCAGGTTCTCTGAATTTGCCATCACCTTGCCCTTGGACCAAGGAGCAAAGGGTTTGTGCTCTGAAGAGGTTTGTGGATAGAGATAAAACAGTTTCCTTTAAAAACACATGGCCGTGTTGCATTGACCTGGGAGGGGCTATGGAGCGAGATGAAAGCTTTGCATTTTGAAATCCCTTCTGGGAAGTGATGGGACCGTGTCTGGGTTTTCCTGTAAGGAGCAGTTCCCTGCTGAACAGTGTCACTTAAGGAGCTGGTCTTGTGCCACGCACTGGAAACCTCACCCTACCTTTGATGTCTTCTTTCCTCCTGCCTCACTTGGAAATCATAGAATCATACAAGGGTAAGGTTGGAAGGGACCTCAAGGATCATCCAGTTCCACCCCCCTGCCATAGGTAGGGACACCTCCCACTAGCACAGGTCACTCAAGGCCTTCTCCAACCTGGCCTTGAACACCTCCAGGGAGGGAGCAGCCACAACCTCCCTGGGCAACCTGTGCAGTGTCTCACCACCCTCACTGCAAACAACTTCCTCCTAACATCCAGTTTCAATCTCCCCTCTGCCAGTTTAAACCATTCCCCTTGTCCTGTCATTGCAAGACCTTGTAAATAGTCCCTCCCCAGCCTTCCTGTAGGCACCCTTCAGATCCTGGAAGGCTACTCTAAGGTCCCCTTGAAGCCTTCTCTTCTCCCGGCTGAAAAGCCCCAACTCTCTCAGCTTGTCCTCATAGAGCTGCTGCAGCCCTCTCAGCATCTTTGTATAGGTGGGCAGAGAGTAGGAAGGATGAGGATGGTCAGAACTACTTCTTGTAGTGCTGGCTAAGACTGGCAGCCCAGGGCTGAGGACAGGCACGGAATTTGGGGCTCTTCAGACTGGAGANCCTTTGTTCGAGGTACCTTTTGCCTCGGGGAAGCAGGAATAGTCAGCATGTGGAAACTGGTATCTGGATGTCAGCTTTTAAAACTGGTTCCTTACTGATCTGGGGGGAAGCAGGGGTCAGCTCTCTCCTTTCTGACCTGCTGTAGCCCAGCTGTTGTCAGTAGGAAGTGTAGGAGGATGTATGCAGGTTATGCAAAGGAGTTGTGAATGAGCTCAGACTTCTGTTGAAAGGTTTGGATTTAAAGGGCTGGAGAATGCTTCTGTAGGCAGCAGCTTGGCAGCTGAATTCCTGCTGCACTGGGGCAGCTGTGGTTGGTTATCTGCATGAGCTTGCCAGTGCTCTCCTGGAAATGCAAAATTAAGTTCAAAGTCTGTTTCTAATTAATTATTTCTTCTTGAGAAGAGTTAGAGTAGTATCCTGGAGCTTGTCTGCCCATCTGGCTGTGCCAGAGTCCTGCCTTCCTTCAGGTACAGCTTTGCCACTGTATACCAGCAGTAGACATCTGTGGGGCTGAGAACAAGATTCTGCTCTCAGGCCTGTTTCTTTTGGCTTCATTCCTCCTAATCCTGTTGAGCAGGACCACAGCTGAGCAAATGTGAGAAGGATCTTCTCTGCAGGTGTGGAGGTGGTGAAGGCTGAGACAGGAGTGGTGGGAGCTGGTGTGGGTGGCCCAGGTGTGTCTGTGTGCTCACACAGGAGAGGGCTTGGCTGACTTTCCCCATCAGGGATCTTCTGCCACTTGCAATGGAAATTACAAGGCTGATTTGCCAGCAGGGCTGCTTTGGTCCTGCCTACAGAAGTGCACTACCAGTGAGGAATTTGTGGCTGCAAGGTTTGTGTCAGCAGAGACCTGAGATGTTCCTGGGGCTGCTCACTTGCTTTAATATAGACTGCTCTGTCGCCACCGGCTTGAACAGGAGCCTGTAACTGAACTGGGAGCAGGGAACCTGCTCCATTACTGAGCTGCCAGAGGTCTAAGCTGCACCCTGCCTGGTGCCAGGGGGCACTCTGCTGCTCCCACAGCACCTGGGATGCAGTCCAGAAGCGGCATGTCCACAGTGCTCTTTCTACTTAGAAGCAAAAGCTTTCTGGGAAGGTTTGTGTTGGGTTTCCCTCTCAAATCTGATTAATGCTCTGGCTTTGGCAGCAAAGCTCTGGCTGCCCAGGGCCATGTTCTCAGAGGAATCCTATGCTGATGTGGCCTGAAGCTTGGAGACCCACACCAAACCTCTCCTATGAGGACAGGCTGAGAGAGTTGGGGCTCTGCAGCCTGGAGAAGAGAAGGCTTCCAGGAAACCTTGGAGTGGCCTTCCAGGATCTGAAGGGGACTACAGGAGGGCTGAGGAGGGACTATTGACAAGGTCTGGGAATGCCAGGAGGAGGAGGAATGAGTTTAAAGTGTCAGAGGGGAGATTGAAACTGGATGTTAGGAGGAAGTTGTTTGCAGTGAGGGTGGTGAGACACTGGCACAGGTTGCCCAGGAAGGTTGTGGGGCACAGAATCACTCAACCTGATCGTTGATCACATTCTGTGCTTCTGTGCTCCACAACCTCCCTGGAGGTGTTCAAGGTCAAATTGGATGAGGCTCTGAGTGACCTCTTCTAGTGGGAGATGTCCCTGCCTGTGGCAGGGGATTGGAACCAGATGATCTTTGAGGTCACTTCCAACCTAAACCAGTCTATGATTCTTTGTTTTTCAGCTGGTTAGTGTCCAAACTGAAGAGCAACCCAGCAGAGTGCAGCTGGAGTGATACTGGGTTGAAAGTCTTGCCCTTGGCTATCCTGTTCCAAAGAGGTTTCACAAGCAGCGTCGGCAGCTGAGCAGGTGAAGCAGCTGACTTTGTTCACAGCATCATACGATGGGCTGAGTTCAAGGGACCTCCAAAGGTCATCCAGTCCCAACCCCTCTGCAGGGACATCCTCAGCTGAATCAGGTTGGCTTTTGTCCAAGCTGGCAGGAAGTGCTGCTGCTGCTTTCCTGCCCAGGAGGGGCATTGACTCTGCAGGAGAAGGAGAGGCTGCTCAGTCAGCTCTGGAGCCAGGGAGGTCCCCAGGCAGGCTGAACTGAGTGTCCCTGCTGGCTCTGGGTTCTAGCATTCCCTGAATTCACAGCAGCGGTTTCTTCTAAATGCCTGCTCATAGTTAAAGTCCAAAAGCTGCCACCCTGTGAAGAATGTCACTGTTCCTGGGGCTTTGAATGGTGCAGCAGTCGTTAATTGTGCCCAGAACTTGCAGGTGGTGCTGTGAAGTGCTTCTGACCAGTGCTCAGGGTCTCCAGAGTTTGCTAGAGGAAGAGTTTAATCAGTCCCAAGTGTGGCAGCTGATTCAGGTGGCTGGGAGCTCTATGTGCTCTCATCTGTGTTAGGACTCCAAACCAGATGAGGACCCTTGGAAATCTCTAAAGATAGATTAATCATAGAATGGTAAGGTTGGAAGGGACCTCAAGGATCATCTAGTTCCAACCTCCTGCCATAGGCAGGGACACCTCCCACTACCACAGGTCACTCAAGGCCTCATCCAACCTGGTCTTGAACACCGCCAGGGAGGGAGCAGCCACAACCTCCCTGGGCAACCTGTGCCAGTGTCTCACCACCCTCACTGTAAAGAACTTCCTCCTAACATCCAGTTTCAATCTCCCCTCTGCCACTTCAAACCCATTGCCCCTTGTCCTGTCATTACCAGACCTTGTCAATAGTCCCTCCCCAGCCTTCCTGGAGCCCTCTTCAGATACTGGAAGGCTACTCTAAGGTCTCCTGGAAGCCTTCTCTTCCCCAGGCTGCAGAGCCCAAACTCTCTCAGCCTGTCCTCATAGGAGAGCTGCTCCAGCCCTTTGATCATCTTCTACTGACAGCCTGGGAGGGTGAGGAGAGGATGCTCCTTGTACTCCTACATCTGCACACTCCCTCTGCCAGGCTCAGCTGAGGCCTGGCTGACAGCATCAGCCTGTCCCACACAGCTCAGCTCGGTGCCACAGGTTCGAGGCTTGGAATCTGGTGGTGGCTCCTTTCTACCTCACACCCAGGCATGCTGAGCTCCTCTGTAAAACAGGTTGGACTCTGATTTCCAGAGAGCAGTTTCATTGTTAGCTGCAGATACTCTTCTGGTTGCCAGACTCTAGTGATTTAGAATCATAGAATGGTTTAAGTTGGAAGGGACCTCAAGGATCATCCAGTTCCAATCCTGTGCCATGCCCAAGGGCACCTCCCACCAGCACAAGTTGCTCAAGACCTCATCCAACCTGGCCTTGAACACCTCTAGGGAGGTTGTGATCTTTGATCACATTCTGTGCTTCTGTGCTCCACGGCCTCCCTGGGCAACCTGTGCCAGTGTCTCACCACCCTCACTGGAAAGAAAGATCTTGTCAATCCCTCCCCAGCCTTCCTGTAGCTCCCTTTAGATGCTGGAATGCCACTCCAAGGTCTCCTGGAAGCCTTCTCTTCTCCAGGCCTTCTCTTTCATGTTAAGTTCCTGTCACCTTCCAGGTGTGTGCTGCTGCTGCTTCTCTAATGCCTGGAGATGTTCACCCTGGTGGCATTTCTGTCCTGGCTGCCTTGGGCTGGGTAAGGAGGCAGCTTCTGGCCCCCTTTCCAGGAAACATGCTCCTGCCGATGGAAAGTTATTTGTGGTGTCTTTGAAGCTCAGTTTGTCTCTTGAGCTGGCTGATGGCCTTGCACAGGACAGAAAACATGGACAGCAGGACCAAGCTGGTACCTCCAGTACCTGGGAGGTGTCCCTGGGCATGGCACAGGATTGGAACTGGATGATCCTTGAGGTCCCTTCCAACCTAAACCATTCTATGATTTTAAATCACTGCCCATTCCCCAGGGCAGCAGCACCTGAAGCAGACCCATGCAGTGCTGGTGCAGGGTTGGATCAGCCAGCAACAGAGAGAAGCTGATACAAGGGTGGCATGACACAGCTCCCACCTTCTCAGCACGGTGTTGCAAGTCCTTCTCTAGTGCAGGAATGATGGCACCTTAAACCAAGGCAGCCCAGGGCAGCTTTCTGCAGGGTGAGCCTAAGGCAGGCAGTGAGCAGTGCTGGCTCTGGTCACAGCCTGTGCACAGATGGCTGTGAAGGTGGAAGGTGCTTATTTGTGGTGCTTATTTGTAGTGGCACCCTGCAAATGCCTTGCGTGGTGGCACAGTCAGGTTTTTGTGTGCAGAACTGGAGCATGAGCTGGGGTTGTTCAGCCTGGAGAAGAGAAGGCTCCAGGGAGACCTTCTGGTGGCCTTTCAGGGCTTAAAAGGGGCTCTAAGAAAGATGAAGACAGACTCTGTCAGGGCCTGTTGTGACAGGACAAGGGGGGAGGGTTTGAACTCAAAGGGGGAGGTTGAGAGTGGAGAGAAGGAAGAAATGTTGGGCCCTGAGGGTGTGGAGAGCCTGGCCCAGGCTGGGCAGAGAGGTGGGAGCTGCCCCATGGCTGGCACCATTGCAGGTGAAGGTGTGTGGGGCTGTGAGCAACCTGCTCTGGTGGGGCTGTCCCTGCTGGCTGCAAGGGATTGGACTGGATGAGCTTTGAGGATCCCTCCCAACCTGAGGCATTCTAGGGTTATGTGATGGGTTTCTTTTAGTAGGAGCTCTGAGGGAGGAGGCATTAATGGGAGGGAGGGCAAGGGAAG
The DNA here is from genome assembly GCA_013399055.1 of Ramphastos sulfuratus. NCBI lineage: Eukaryota > Metazoa > Chordata > Aves > Piciformes > Ramphastidae > Ramphastos > Ramphastos sulfuratus. The sequence continues at coordinate 24,671 of WBNM01006495.1, forward strand.
AGGAGAGCTGGATCTCTGGGGGGGCTACTGGCTGGGATTTTTGCAACAGTCTTCTGTTACCCAGCGTGAGACCTTGGGGGTTAGCTGGGCAGGCTCCCAGGCTCCTTGCTGCTGCAGACCCACCTGCCCTCTGCCCAGCAGGGCAGCGTTTTGCCAAGGACTTTTGTCAAAATGCAGTGGACTTGGGAAAGTTTTGTTTAGAGACTCTATGGTGTTTGCTTCTGTAGCAGAGAAGCTTTGTGTTTGCTCCCAGTTCTGAGGCTTTGACAGAATGAAAAGCTTGTGTAGCTCCCAAGAGAGCCACATCTGGTGGAGCAGCTTGTGACAGCATGGCTGAAAAGGAAATTCAGGAAGAGGTCAGAGAGAACACTAAAGAGCAGATAAAGATGGCAGTCACCACCCCTGACAATCTAAATGCATTGAGTTCAACAAGAGCAAGTATGGGGTCCTGCACCTGGATCAGAACAATCATTGCAATCCAGGCTGGGGGATGAGGTGCTAGAAAGCAGCCCTGTGGAAAAGGACTTGTGGGTGCTGGTGGGGGAGAAGCTGGGCAGGAGCCAGCAATGGGCACTGGCAGCCCAGAAGGCCAAGGGCAGCCTGGGCTGCATGCAAAGCAGTGTGGCCAGAGCTGGAGAGAGGGAATCCTGCCCTTGTGCTCTGCTGAGACCTCACCTGCACTGCTGTGAGACATGGACCTGCTGGAGAGGATCCAGAGGAGGCCAAATGATCAGTGGGCTGAAGCACCTCTGCTGTGGGGACAGGCTGGGAGAGTTGAAGTTGTTTAGCTTGGAGAAGAGAAGGCTTTGGGGAGACCTTGGAGCAGCCTTCCAGTACCTGGAGGGGCTTCAGGAGAGCTGGGGAGGGACTTTGGACAAGGGCTGGGAGTTCTAGGATGAGGGACAATGGTTTGAAATTAGAACAGAGCAGATTTAGGTTGGTTGTTAGGAACAGGTTCTGCACCATGAGGGTGCTGGAACACTGCAACAGGTTGCCCAAGGAGGTGGTTGAGTCCCCGTCCCTGGAGACAGTCAAGGTGAGGCTGGATGGGCCTCTGAGCAAGCTGCTCTAATGGGACACATGCCTGCTGGTGGTTGGACTGGATGACCTTTGGAGGTCCCTTCCAACCCAGAGTATTCTCTTGATTCCATCTGGTTGGGCTTCAGAACATGTTTGAGGAGGCAGAGTGTAGCTGAGCAGCCTGGCAGCGTCCCTCAGCCTGGGGTGAGGAAGAAAACACCTCAGAGTGAGCAGGGGAGGCAGCTGCAGAGCTGGGCCTCAGGAAAGGGAAGTGGGTTTAGGGCAAGAGACTGGCAGTGCAAATGGTTTTGTAGGAGCAAAAGGAACTTCCCTTGCAGACTGACCTAAAGATTTTTCCCTTTTCTTCTAAATGTTTTTGGTTGCCACCCAGTTAGGTGCTTAGCTGATGTGGTTCTTAACTTTCATTAATCTGTTCTTCAGAAGACATCAGAGCCTTAAAATTGACTTCTGTGGGTAGTTTCTGTTACTGTTCTTGCCCTCTGCACTCATTGCCTCTGGTGGCCTTTGGGGTACTGCTCAGGTTTTTATGCTGTTGTAGGGAGAAAACCACTTTAAAAGACATTAAAGTCAGGTTCAGGAGATTGTGTAAGTTGTCCGCTCTCTCTGGGTGCCTTTAAAGCTTTCCTTGCCATATGATTAAGGCAAGGGGCATCCTAGAATGGTTTGGTTTGGAAGGCACCTTTAAAGCTCATCTAATCCAACTCCCCTGCGGTGAGCAGGAACATCTGCAACTAGAGCAGGCTGCTCAGAGTCCTAAACAGCCTGACCTGTGATGGTGGCAGGCATGGGGCAGCTCCCACCTCTGTTTGCTGCAGGGTGAGATGTAGCCACCATCCTGTATGGCCATACTTTGTTGTGTGGCTCCTGCTGGTTGTGGGGTGCCGGCACTGATCTGGCAAAGTCAGAGCTAATAACCATCTCCATTGGCTTGGTCATCAGTGGGGAGGGTCAGGACTGATCTTGCTCGCTGGATGCTTGCTACCTGCTTGGGTGGGCACTGCAGATGCCATTTGCAGGCTCTGCTCCAAGTGCATCCCTTCAGGGAGCTCTGTGCCACCTGTGACTGGCATGGTGTTAAATCTCTCTTGCCCAGCACTTGCTTTCCCCTGCCCTTAGTTTGTCAGCTTTGCAGGTGAAATGGACAGAGGCAGCAGGCTGCAGCCTCCTGATAGTGCCACATTGCTGCAGTGTCTGCATCACAGGGGCTGCTTCTCCAGAGTGCAGGTTGGTCATCATCTCTACCCGAGCAGCTGGACCACTGGCATCATCTGCCCCTGCTTCCAATGGATCTGAAAGCAGGGCTGCAGCATGGTTGCTCCTGGTGTGACCCTGGACATGCTGTGGGCATGGAGGAGTGGCAGTTCACTGAGCACTGCTTCTCAGGGTGCTGTAGTGTAACATGAGTGGCTGTTAGCAGCTCCTGGGGTCCCACAGCAGGTTATGGGCTGTGTCCTGCCCTGCTCCAGGCTGGCTGTGTGCCATGCTGTGTGATGCTGCCCACTTCTCCTGCTCTGGTCCTTGTGAAGGACCTAGTGGGAAATTGCAGCTGAGCTGAGTAGTCTGAAATGGCGTTTAATGGGAGCAGATTTACTGCAAACCTGTAGCTTTCTGGGAACAAACCCAACATTTTGGCCATAAAAGAGCATTGCTTGTTCCCACCAAGCTCAGAGTGGAGCTGTTGTGGTGAAGTGGGCTTCTTAAAGCGGTCAGCAAGAAATCCCAGAATGCCAGCATGGTGAGGCCTGGAAGGGACCTCTGGAGATCATCCAGTCCAACCTGCCTGCTAAAGCAGGACACCCACAGCAGCTTGCTCAGGATCACAATGGCCAAGGGGTGTTGGAAGCTCTCCAGAGAATGAGACTCCACAACCTTTCTGGGCAGCCTGCCCCAGGCTTCCAACACCCTCACACCGAAGGAGGGTGCCAGTCTGTGCCCATTGCTCAGACAGTTGCTGTTGTAGCTTTATGAACAGCTGGGGGAAAGTGATGGTGCCTAGGGCAGGTACCCTGCTGTCCTCTGCCCACCAGCTACCAGTGCTGGTTCCCTTGCTGGTCTGTGCTGTCTCTCAGAAGTGGTTTATGAAATGCTGTGTGTGGAGGATTGCTGTGTGCTCACAGAGGGCAAGCTTAAAGTTTCATCTAAGCCCAAGTGTTTGTGATTTTTAGAGTTACCATTGGCACAGAAGGTGATGTGCTGCTTTGGCTCACAGCATGGAATCACAGAGTGGTCTGGTTTGGAAGGGACCTCCAAAGGCCATATAGTCCAACCCACTTTGCAATCAACTAGATCAGGTTGCCCATAGCCCTGTCCAGCCTCACCTTGAATATCTCCAGGGATGGGGCCTCAACCACCTCCCTGGGCAGTCTGTTGCAGTGCTCCAGCACCCTCATGGTGCAGAACTTGTTCCTAACATCCAATCTAATCTACTCTTCTCCAGTTTGGAGCCATTGCCCCCATCCTGTCACTACAGGCCTTTGCAACCTCTCTCTATTGCTTTCTTGTAGTCCCCTTCTGGTACTGGAAGGCTGCTCTAAGGTCTCCCTGAAGCCTCTTTCAGGCTGAACACCTCCAGCAACCTCAGCCTGTCCTTCCAGTAGAGGTACTCCAACCGCCTTATCATCTTGGTGGCCTCCTCTGGACCTACTGCATCAGGTCTGTGGCCTTCCTATGTTGAGGACTCCAGACCTGGATGCCAACTGCTCTGCTGTGCTTTAGGCTTTCTGACAACCTGGTGTGAAAAGGCACCAAACATTTCCACTGCTGACCTGCATTTTGTATCACTCTTGGTGCTGAGAATGGGATTTTTCTTCCACTAACAAACTGTGGATTTCCTGCTCTTGAAAGAGTCTCTGTTTCTCACAGTGCTAGTGACGAAGACCTCTATTAAGACTTTGTGAGAGGTCACTGGTTATTGTGTGGCTTCCTGCCTTCTGCTTCACCTCTGTGGTGAAGCACTCCTGTGGTGACATCGCTGAGGGTGTGCTGCCTGCTGAGCTGATCTGGAATGCAGCCTGGGTGGGCTTTGCTGGTGTGACTGGTGCTTGCTAAAGGTTCTGCTGACCTCCTGGGTGCCTTTGTGTGGCACTCAGGGGTATCTATCATCAGCTTGGTGGTCAGCACCTCAGATTTCTCTCTCCAGCATGGGCTGTGTGGGCACCCAGTCCTCTTGTGGGTCACTTGTGGTGTTGCTGCTCTGTGTGAGATGAGAACCAGCAGAGAGGCCCAAGGCATTCTGCAGGCACTGCTAGGGGTGTCTCATGCTGCTGGGAGCTCCTGGAACCTGAGGGGCAATGTAGGA
>WBNM01006496.1:0-28156 GCA_013399055.1 Ramphastos sulfuratus
TATTTTATTTTATTTCATTCTGCAATAGTACCATGCTTTAAGGAAACCATGCAGAGAAAGCGAGCCAGAGTAAAACCAGCTTCAACCCCAGCCTCACACAAGGCAACCAGGCAGGGATAAAATGCTGCCATATTCTGTTGATTGCCAGAAGACCTTGCAGGTGAAATTTTCAAGTGTGCTGTGCTCCCTGCTTTGGCCTGATTTAGCTGTTGTGGAAGCCAATGGTAGTTTGATCACTGATCTCATGCCAGCAGAGTCAGGCAGCTCTGTGCAACAGCATAGGCTCCTCATCTCAAAGTGTGAGCTTCTGAACTTTGGCTGACAGTGGAGCAGTTGTGTTCTTTCAAGTTCTAACCCAGGGTTTCTTGAAGTGCAACAGAAAAATGAAATGGGAAAGGGAATTGTTATGTTTTAAGGGGCAACCAAACACCCCCTCTAGACAATGCATGCTAGGACTAAGATGTGATGGGGTCTCACTGTGAAGGGCTACTGAGAGGCAGAAGCAGGACTAACTAACTAACTAACTAAATGTGTCTGAGACTGTACATAAAATTGTAATTCCTCTACCCAGGAAGGGTAGAGGAAAAAGAAACCTGTAACTTTCAGCACCTTAATTCATCAAGAGACAGCATTCCTTCAATTGCTGAATGGCCTGGCTTGCCATGGGGAAAGGAGATAAGTGAAAGAGGAGCACAGAATGTGACAGATGTGATTTTAGAAACTGGAAATGTCAAGCTGCTTAGGCAACTTAAGCAGTCAACATGAAAAAATGCAAATATACCCAAAGACTGTTCCTGCTGAAGATATGTCTCCAAAGAAAGACAAACAAGAAAGACTTATCCCCTAGTTTAGTGCAACCCTTCCCAGGCACAGCTAGGTAGTAAAAAGGGGCAGCTTGTATTTTCAAAGGAATAAAGTCTTCTATTTAACAAATCATCTGTAATAAGAATCTATGTTCAAGCCCTCAGCCTGCTTTACACACTGGGATGTTCAGCATATCCTTGTTCATTCACAGTTGTCATCAAAACGAGGGAGGGTAGGAATAAAGCAAGAAAACACAGCTGAGAGGTGAAAGGATGGCAGAATATGGAAAAACATTCTGGACTGCTGTCTGCAAGAGAGTGGGAAAATAGGAAATCTGGGAAAATATCAGCTGTAGCAGGATCTTTGATTTCAAAGAAAGAGCAAGAACATCTTTCTCTATTTTCCATATCTTGAATCATTTGCAGGAGTTCACAGGCTGACAGGATGTTAGGGGTTGGAAGGGACCCAAAGAGATCATCCAGTCCAACCCCCCTGCCAGAGCAGGACCAGGCAATCTAGCTCAGGGCACACAGGAACACATCCAGAGAGGCCCTGAAAGTCTCCAGAGAAGGAGACTCCACAGCCTCTCTGGGCAGCCTGTGCCAGGGCTCTGGGACCCTTCCAGGCAAGAAGTTGCCCCTTGTGTTGAGCTGGAACCTCCTGTGCTGCAGCTTCCATCCATTGCTCCTTGTTCTATCCCAGGCAGAAAGTGAGCAGAGCCTGTCCCCCCTCTCCTGACCCCCAGCCCTCAGATATTTAGAAACATTTATTAAATCCCCTCCCAGTCTTCTCATTTCTGGACTAAAAAGCCCCAGGTCCCTCAGCCTCTGCTCATCAGGCAGTGCTCCAGTCCCCTAATCATCCTCGTAGTCCTCTGCCGGACCCTCTCCAGCAAATCCCTGTCCCTCTTAAACTGGGGAGCCCAAATCTGAAGGCAGTACTCAAGATGGGTTTTCACCAGGGCAGAGTTGCTGTAAGGAGGACAAGAAGGCAGCCTTAGATTAAGCAGGCACTATCTTCTTCTGCCTTACATGGGCTTTTGACCAGGACTGGAGCTATTCTTTCCAAATCAATTCAGGTATGAGGTGAACCTCAGTCTCAGGCTAAAAAGCCACTGGAATGCCTTGGAGACTCTGTTACCAATGGGAGTTCTCTGTAGTAAGGAACTGTTATGCAGGCTTGCACAGGCTCAAATTGCCAAAACAAGGTGCAAGGAAAAAGGGAATTTGGCCATAATTTCCCACNTTGTTCTTTTGCTGGTTGCCTGGGAGAAGAGACCAACCCCACCTGGCTACAACCTCCTTTCAGGTAGTTGTAGACAGCAATGAGGTCATCCGCGAGCCTCCTCTTTTCCAGGCTAAACAACCCCAGCTCCTTCAGCCTCTCCTCACAGGGTCATCTACTCTAACCCCCCTGCAGTGAGCAGGGACATCCTCTGCTAGATCAGGTTGCTTAAGAACCTAATGGAGCCTCACCTTGGATATCTCCAGGGATGGGGCCTCAACTTACCTCCCTGGGAAACCTGTTCTGGTGTTCCAACACCCTCATGGTAAAGAACTTGTTGCTAACATCCAATCTGAATATACTTTTCTCTAATGTATCACTCATTCCTTTAGATCTATCTGAGCTTATATATCATTATTTGGGTTTGATTTCTAATTTTTTTTTCCAGTTGCATCTCTCTTCCAAACACGATCAAGCATATTTGTGCAATGATAACATGAGCTACAATGGGGAAACAGTATTGTCATACACTAAAAAATGTGCATGTTTGGGTAGACATCTTAAAAACCATTAACATCAGCCCCACTGGGCAACCTGGAAATCAGGCACCTCAGCTTCTAGTGGCTTGGAAATTTAGTCAGCATTTACTTTTTTTATGAGAAAGCATGAGAAAATGTTCATTTCTATCCAGATCCCCTGTAAAAATCTCAGAGGTAAAAGAAGCAGTGCCAGCACTGAAACACCTTCAAAGCTGAAATGTGTGTTTGAAGTTTAAAAAAAAAAAACCTCACAAAGCCCTAAATTCAGTCACTGCTTTTCAATAAAAACACTTACTAATATTTTTTTTTTTGCAAGTATTAAAAAAAAAAAAAGAAAGCTGTGGTTTTGGAATGAAAAATGACAGCAAGTTCTAGACAGAATTAGAAGCTGCTTCTGAGAGGTGGGTGATGAGAGCCTTTGCAAGGTCAACAGAAGATGATGTGGCCACTGCTGGAAGAGATTTTGGCTGATACTCGAGGTCTCAAAACACAATGCCTTCATTAGAAGAAAGTAATTTCTCACATGGGAAGAAGAAGGGTAAATATCCTATTGCACCAGCACATTCCCTCCCTCAACCAGTTTGTTGCTTCACTAATTACATGACTGCAATTAACATTCTCAATGTAGAAAGTGATTCTTTGTGCATCCAACTGAACAGAAGCAGAACAGAAGCAGAAGAATGGTTTAGGTTGGAAGGGAGGTAGAAGGTATATAACTGAAGTCTGATATACTACTGAGATATTTAATGGTTTAGAGGTGGACTTGGCAGTGCTGGGCTAATGGTTGGACTTGATGATCTTAAAGTTCTTCTCATAGGATCATAGAATGGTAAGGTTGGAAGGGACCTCAAAGATCATCCAGCTCCAACCCCCTGTCATAGGCAGGGACACCTCCCACTAGTACAGGTCACTCAAGGCTTCATCCAACCTGGCCTTGAACACCTCCAGGGAGGGAGCATCCACAACCTCCCTGGGCAACCTGTTCCAGTGCCTCACCACCCCCACAGTAAAGAACTTCTTCCTAAAGGAAAGCCTTCCCATTTTGGGCCACTCATGTAGTCCACATTAAAACATTCCCAAACACTAATGTGTAGAAACCAATTGCGTTACAATGCTCCCTGATATCTTCAAAGCTTACATAACACCACCTCTTGTGAGCCATGCAACAATTCAGCATTTGGGGCAGCAGTGCAAATCCTCTGCTGCAATGTTTCCTGTTCACCTGAAGCTCAGAGAATGCTGTGTACTTACTCTCAGAGGTACCAACCTGCTGAAGAGTGGCTTTTCCTCAGCATGCGTTCACTCTGCTGAATGGTGAAGGCTGGGACCTGCCCACAACATGTGAAGTGTGAAGCAAGTTGTCCCAGATTAATTCTGAGCTTTGGCTGCCTTCAGGGGGTGTTGTGAAAGGGAGTTATTCTCACTTTCCCTCCAAACAGGCTCCCCACCCATGCTCCTAACTGACAGCTCAACTTGAAAGAGTTCACCCGCAGGAAACTATTAAAGTGATAATCATTCTTGTGGTTTATGCACTGATACAAAAATGTTTCATTTCTAAAAGCAAAAAAAAAAAAAAAAAGCTGTGGTAATTTTCATAATAACTTTTTCCTCCTCTTAAATAAACTTGGGCAGGCTCCCAAGGAAGGTGGTTGACTGTGTTGGATAATTAAAGGATAGATCTTTTTCAGCATAACAGATTTGTGAACATTATGTAAATATGCATTTAGGCAATTGAAGGATTATGCCTCACAGCATACATGGACAGCTGTTCTAGCATAAGGCCCAGCTCAGCCAAAACAAGTGCTAGAATTCAATGCAAAATGCTTTTTTTCTTTTGTCCAGGCCTTACCAATGTCAAACACAGCTGTGGCATTTTGTTGAAATCTCCCTGGAACCAAAGTTCTCTCACCTCATCAGAAGGCCCTGCATGGTGTCTGCTTTCCCAAGCTCTTTCCTGGGGAATAGGAAAACAGCAAAGCCAGGCTGAACAACTGGGAACCTCTCCCAAGAGAAGAGGAGTCAGGAAAATGTTTGAGAATGTATTCAATTGTATTTGAAGTGTGGCACTGGCACAGAGCCAGGGGCAGGATGATCTGTAAGAGGCAGAAGATGTTTTTTTCACCAAGCACACTTGGCTTTTAAAAAAAAAAAAAAAGATTCCAAGTTGGATTTCTTTGGTCTAAGAAATGATCTGGGCAGCTCCCAGGAATTTCCCTGGAAGACTCCCATGTACCCCTGAGCCCTGGCCAGGTCAGAGAAAGTGAATGTCTTTTCTTATCAGTCAGTACCTCACTCTTACTTCAATATGCTCCTCCATTTATCTATTGACATTTACATCTTTTCTTTCTCTTAGGGAATGAATCAGCTCTGAGTCTGGACCCAGACTAGTTCAGATGACAGCTGAAGGGACACTTAACAAAACTAGTCTGGCCTATACAGCAATCATAGCTAGGTTGAAAATCACTGACTTGACCAGCAAAGTTTTAGAAGGTTCCTATGGCCTCATTTCCTCCTTATCCTATTCCTGTTGGTTTGCCCTTTCCCTCTGCCACCTGCAAAACAGGGCTCTGCCCACTTGTATCTAATTGTTCTCTAATGATTTGGGAATGGATTTGAGGCACTGCTCAGGAGTGCAACACACACTCTGAATGTGGTCCACATGTTACCTGTTGACTTAATACTGATCTTTGCTTTCATTCTCCTCCTTTTGATGTACAGACACTGCAGGTGGTGGCACAGAACTGGCATCATAGAATCATAGAATCATAGAATGGTAAGGTTGGAAGGGACCTCAAGGATCATCTAGTTCCAACCCCCTGTCATAGGCAGGGACACCTCCCACTAGNACCCGCTCCAACACTTCCATGTCCTTCTTGTGTTGGGGGCTCCATCAAGCAATCCACTTCTGACACCAAACAGTGGGAGTGATACCACAGTGGTGAGTTAGGCACTGCCAAGAAGAACTGGCTGACATGGGAACTGAAGAAGATGGTTTCTGTGGAAATGAAATCTCCTGGCAGGACCTTGTGATTACTGCAGAGGCTGATCAAAGCATCATTTGGGTGGTAAATAATAAAAGGCAAAAGCACATCTGTCCTATCAGCCCTGTGTCCCTTGCAAACTGGCAAACCCTTCCAAGGACTTTCCAAAGGAAAGGTGAAGCAGTGCAGTGATTTCTCTTTCCAGTAATATATAACGTTACTCATGTTTTGAGTTTTAAGTGTGAGCATGTAGAAAGTCCATGTGAAGCCTTTCTGTGTTGGCTTGCTCTTTTCAGTGCCAAACTTTCTCCTTTGATTAAGGAAAGAAAATGCTTAAAATGCTTCAGGATCAGGACTGGCCTTGGAGATAAGCAGTTGAACCATGAGGAAACAGCTAGACAAGCACATCTGCATCATAAGAGTGCTCAGAAGAGGCCCCGAGATTCAATGGTTCACCCAGACAAGTCTTAAAAGAAAATAGACTTAAAAATCAAACAGAACCCTACAGCAAGGTCTCCTAAATGCCATGTGAATGTCCAGCATTCACAGGCAGATACCATCAAATGTTAAAAGAAAGAAACAGATGCTATCAAGATGATTATGTAGCCATTGATGTACTTGACCAATTAATACTTAGCAATCCACAGCTCTCATCAAGCTTGAGAGTGCTTTGCAACGTTAAGAATCATTTGTTGCTCATGATGGCTTTTGTTGGGTTTAATTGGGGAAATAGAGGGCTTTAACATTACATAGAAATTCAGTTTGTGGCCTGTAAGCCACATCCTAATTTCACTGAGGCAGTTAAGAAACCCCTGATATATAACTTTCTGCTGACTTATTGATAAAAACTTACTCTTTGAGGGTGTGTGTGGTTTTGTTGTGGTTGTTTGCTTTTTTTTTTTTCCCCCTCCCTCTTCAGACTGAAGTGCTCCCTAGGAAAGTGCTGCCAGGTAAATTACTGATGTGTGTCTGGCAGTGACAATTCCAGGAATGTTCCAACTCCTGTCTTCCTCCTTCTATATTTTCAGTAGGTTAGACGAAAGATGACTTGAAGAGGTGGAGCCTGAGATAAAAGAGAACATAAATCAGATTACAAAAATCTATGCAGGGGCCTTTCCTTAACTGTTTTAATTCTCTAATATGTTTAACCCCAGGATGGGTAATCCTTAGATCATACTCAGAAACACTAATTTTGCCTGAATCCGGTGTTGAAAAGGGGAATTATCCACTCTCAAACTTTATCCTCATCATCTGACTTGCATTTTAAGAAGCAATTCATCTTTTTCTTAGTCTACCTCCAACAAAGGTGTTAGTTGTGTAGTTTAAGGGGCTGGATAAAGATGATTCATAAAAGAGCAATAAGCTCCTTTTATTCCCTTTAGTAAGGGGATTTTCTTGACATTCAGATCACCAATTAAAACTCCACTCCAGCGGAATGTGGTAGGGCTCTGCCACCTCTGTCTTTTAAGACTGGTTTCCTAAGGAAGTGCAAAACACGCCATTACATGCTCCATATGCCTGTTTCTCTCTGTCATCCCCTCCTGCCCCAACAGTGTTCAAATCTGCTGATTTATTTCAACCACAACTATAACAGAGGAGTGAAGTTTCCAAAAATGTCAAGCTGCTAGAAATTGCATGGAAATCGGAGGCTGGGTAACATGAGACAGTTTACAGCTCAAGCTTACTCTTGTTAGACAGCAAAGAAATTTAGCCTTAGACACCATAGGAAACCAAGCTTTGCTAGTTCTGCTCTTCCTAGAATTGCATGTTTGTTTCTTTGGGTCTGAAGAACAATTACATCCAGGGATCACATTTTGATACCATGCACGTGTTTAAAAGTCGACGTGTTGATGTTTCAACCCACAGTCAGAGACCAGGAGTGCTCCTCTCAACAGCAACCTATCCAAATGCCCAGCTGGGTGTTTCATCTCCTGTTTTGGCTATACCACTGTGCAGCTTTTGTCATCCACAACCTTAGACTAGTTCTGAAAGAGGCACTTTGCCTTGTTGTCTCCTGCTTTGGATAACTATTTTTCCCAAGAGAGGTTTTCAGTGTCTTCTCAAGGCATTTGACTGTTTGTCTTGTTGGTCCTAGAAAAGCTGCAGAAACTTAGACTTATGTTGCTCAAGTATTTGAGTGGAATTCCAAGCTTTAAAAATTAGTTCTTTCAGCCATATCTCAGATGACACTGAAAATATCATTGGAATGTTTAATTCAAGAGCAGAAACATCCTGGTCTTTTCAAGTATGACAGGTGATGAAATGATTCAAGTTTTCTTTGTTGATTCAAATAAATTCAGAGAAGGGATTTTGTCCAGGTAGATAGTATGATGAAATGGAGCAGACAAATCATGTTAGATATGATGCAAGCTTTCTTTATCTATCTTTATTTATTTTGTTATTTACCTTGCAGAGGAGGAGACTAAGGGGTGACCTCAGCAGTGTTTATAAATATGTAAGGGCTGAGTGCCAGCAGGATGGAGCCAGCCTCTGCTCAGTGATGCCCAGTGACAGGACAAGGGGCAATGGGTGGAAGTTGAGGCATAGGAGGTTCCATGTGAAATTGAGGAGGAATTTTTTCATTGTGAGGGTGACAGAGCACTGGAACAGGCTGCCCAGGGAGATTCTAGAGTTTCCCTCTCTGGAGATATGCAAGAACTGTCTGGATGCATTCCAGTGAGATCTGCTCTAGGTGATTCTGCTCTGGCAGGAGGGCTGCACCAGATGACCTTCGGAGGTCCCTTCCAGCCCCTGACATTCTATGATTATATGATTCTTTGATCTCTCTTCTTGCAGTTGCTGTACTGCCAGGTTAAACATCATATCACATGCCCATGCAATATTAAACTTGGACCTGCTGTCCCTCAGAAGTGTTGTTTCTGGGCAATCCAGTGATGGGCACAAAGACTGGTGGAATTACAGTCCTCCTGGGCTTTTAGTCAGCTACAGCTCTGCTTCTGGAGACCTCCATTGCATGAAGTGATTCCTGGCTCTACACAGAGAAAAGTCGTTTGCATCCACAAAGTTTAAAGCTGGCATTCTTCAAAGTGAGTCCAGTGCTTCACAGTACTTATCTTGGTCCCTTCTGAGCCACATGTAACATCTTTATGGCTTTGAGACAGAAGAATTTGTATGCTTATTTCAGGTAGTTTGGAAAAAAGCTGCAGACTGTGCCATTGCCTGTGACAGCAGCCACATTTTTGGATTAAGGGTATGTTTCACATCATGGGGCTTGAAATGAGAGATGTGTTTCACTGCGATAGTGTTCAGGGAGCTGGACGGCATGTTCCTGCCTTCTTAATGGCAGGGCTTGCTGGAACAAGATACATCAAGAGTCACACTGAGATTTCTCTGTAGGAATTAGCTAGGCCACTCCCAAAGGGATCCCAAGGGAAAGCACCACAGACAATTGAAGAATCAGGATCTGACAACAAACCGTGGAGCTCAGCTTTTTGGCAGTGGAGATGTTCTTACCGCTGTTGTTTTCAAACCAAATCTGTTCCTCCTTGTGAAGCAGTGGGAGCTGATTCTGGGCATGCTGCTGTCATTTGCAGTAGGGCTGTCTCATAAGTGCAGCAAGGGGAATTTTAAGTAATCCTCTGCAGGATTATTCACTTAATTGTTAGTGGGGACAGCTGGGTGACTTAGGTTCTCTCAGCAGGCAGCAATGTATGGTTTCACTGTGCTAGCAAGGCAGGCGCTTTGCGCTGTCTTTACGGTGAGAGTCTGCTGTGATACTGAGAATTTTCCAGAAGTCTGCAGATAAAACTGGACAACAATGCTCCCTCCCTGGAGGTGTTCAAGGCCAGGTTGGACGAGGCCTTGAGTGACCTGTACTAGTGGGAGGTGTCCCTGCCTATGGCAGGGGGTTGGAACTAGATGATCCTTGAGGTCCCTTCTGCCCTTACCATTCTATGATTCTATAACACAGGGTTTCCTGCACAGAATGTACAGATGGGACTTTTAGTGAGGTCAGGGAAAAATATTCCTTAGCACCTGAACCCAAATCTGATGCTATAAAGGAGAGGTTTTAATCAACTGCCTCTAAACTTCAGCCTTGAACTAAAGGTCCAAAGTGAGCTGATTCACAAAGGAATTGTACAGGCACCACAACTAAGTGGTTCTCACTCTAAGCCATGGTAAGTGGACTTCTCAGCCTCTCCTTCACTATCCAGTCTTAGGCAGGATTGATCCTGGCAGTTGAATTCTCTTTTGATTGAATGTATAAAGGACCTAATGACTACTCTAAGGTTAGGGCTGTAATTAGGATTTATAATGTCAGACTGCCCCGAACCAGCATGACTCAGTGGCAGATTCAAATGCAGCTTCATGCCAAGTAGTTCAGCTCTATCGGTCCATTCATGCCATGCCGTAACACAGGGCATACCTTTATCTTTTATTTGGAGGGCTGAGGGTGAAAAAACATACCCTGCTGTCTCAAACAGCAATATGAATGCCATGAAAGCTTACTGAACTCTGATGCTATACATTAAAGCCAGCATAAACCTTGCACAAGAATTCCAGCCTCATGGGAAATATTATATACAAGGATGTTTGAGAACTAGGGCTGAAGGGTTTAGTTTGATGTCTTAATTGAGACCTGATGCACAGCTGCCACTGGGTTTCTTTGCTCCCTAATCCTCGTTTCTTTTGCTTGGCAGACACCCTGCAGACAAGCAAGACTTCAAAAGCTGAAGAAATGTGTTCTAGGTGAAGGTCTAACAGGTTATATCCCAGAAACCTCTGCAGGATGTGCACACTTCAACAGACTTTCCCACTGAGCTATTAGCAGTGTAAAGCCAGGCAGAGTTTTCTTTGGATGAGGCATGCATTTCTGTCCCTCTCCTGATCTCCAGGCCCAGGCCAAGAGCTCTTGGGCAACTTTTTTCCTTTCACATAGTCCTGTGGCCTGCAGGAGATTTATAGCTGCTGCAGAGAAACAGGTGCCAGAATGACCACGGTATATTAGGAAATTCCATTCTACTGAGAGAGTGCAGATCCAGGAGATGGTCAGAGATGGTCCAGGACTTCGAAGAGAACACAGTCAACTTGAATGCCAGCTTCTCTATTCCTCTCATTCTTTTTTTTCTGTCTTTTTTTTTTTTTCCTNGCAGAGTAAAGGGGCAGAATCCCCTCCCTCGCCCTGGTGGCCACACTGCTCTTGAACGTTTGTGGATGTTTCTGTGATTCTGTGATTCTGTGATTCTGTGAATGATCAATATCTGTCTTTTAAGAGGGGGTTCTCCAAGGCCAGTCTTCTTTCACAATGTTTGACCTTGCCAGATTTACCACTGGGCCTAGCAAGTCCTGAGTGTCTGAATGATAAATACGGATTGCGGAAATTCACCTCTTCCAAAGTCACTGTGTCTAGGTGCCCTGTAAGTGCAATGAGGGAGGTTGCCAGGCAGAATAAACCTCCTAAAAAATGGAAAAACAAAGTAAGAATTAAGTTTAGAGGAAAGATTTGCTGCCTATGAGTTAGACTCATTCTAGAGAGTTTCTCTGCAAGCATACTTGACATCTGGCTGCTGTGAAATGTTGGTCTTGGGCTGTTTTAAAAGTTGTCATCCTCGCATTGTGTATTCCTAATTTTCTCAAGAACACTCTTCTGCCTTGACTGTTTTGGTTTTACCACTTCCTGGGGTCATATTTTCCCATATGACTTGTGGCCTGATCTCTTAGTGCCTCAACACCTAAAATAGGATCAGAAGCTTGGGCATACATTGCATCCTTCCACAGTATTGTTGGCTTTGTGCTCCGTGAAGCTGTTTCATTCAACCAAGAGGTAGTGTTATTTGCTTTTGCCTTTCCTTATGTTAAAAAAAAAAAAAAAATCCCACTAAAGTCAGCCTCTTCTCCAAAAGAACCAGGCTGCTTTATGAAGTCTTAGAAATCTGAGCCAGAAAATGCCAGCTGGCTCAATAAAATGGGTTCTTCACTATCTACAGTAATGTCCACCCTCAGTTCCCTATTCATTGCCCTCCTGTTATACTGGGAAAAAGAAATTTAACTGTGTTCAGTCTTTGATGGAGTGAATTTCTTTTTTTAATTTATTCTTTTAATAAAGTTGCAGATGAAAATCTGGGGAAACAATGGTGAAATGTGTCCAAAATGTCAAACCGTGGAGCAGACTGAGATGTTGAGATCCAGCTGTGAAATTCCACAATGGATCTCCTCTCAGGGATCTGCCAGAGAGGAACTAAGCTATGCTACTTGCAGCTTCAGTTAACTCTACAGTGAAAGCTGGCACACAGAGGGAAAAAAAATGTCCCTTTTTCTTGCACTTCTAGCATTTTCCCAGCAGGAACCAGTGGCCAGTAGCCAGGTTTCAAAGAGAACTGTGATTGATGGGTGAATATGTAACAGGGAAAATATCTGGTGCTTCCTCATGTCTAATTCCCACTGCTTTTGCAGTCTGTATCCAAAAGCACTGCTGGGAATAAGCAAATGAGTCTCCTTTTATGGGCATCTCGATGCTATTAGATGGACAGTTCAATGTGAAATCAGTTCATGCTCATTAGGTGATGATTTGTCATTTGTATAGGAAGGTACATAGGCAGAACTTCCAAATAATCAGGAGTAATAAAGCCTGATTGTTAATAGGGGAAGATATGGCTTCCAGTGATCAGATCTACTGTGGCTGAAGATTGATGTAAGTCCTCTAGAGTCCTCCAAAAGTCCCTGGAAGAGTCTTCTTTTGTTCCTGTTGTGACTAGCTCCACAATGAGCTCACTACCATGCTCCATGCAGAATGCCAGGTGGGAATTTAAATAGGTTTTGCCAATGAGATGTAAAGGATAGGGTTTTGTTTGGTTTATTTTTTTGTTTTGTTTTGTGGTTTTTTTTGGAGTGTATGTGTGTGTGGTTAAGACTCTGTCATGCTGGACAGTATTTTCCCCATTGACTTTTTGGGAAAACCTACCCTGAGTTGTAGGAGTGGATGTTTTAGGACCAAAATAGATGCTTGCACTAAATTAGTACTGCAGACTCCTTCTAACTTGGAAGAATGCTTTTACCATGGTCCCTAATGGGAGGTGTCCCTGCCTATGGTAAGGGCTTGGAACTAGATGATCTTTGAGGCCTCTTCCAACCTAAACAATTCTATGATTCTATGCTCCTGTGTCCTACTGAAATGCTTGTTGTCTGCACCTTCTACAGGGAGTAGCATCAGAATGAGTGAGTGAAACATTTGGATAGTTGATGGAGTGGTAAAAAAAGCTAACCCAGAAATATAGGCATTACACAAATGAAAACTTTCTTGATCCCTTTCTTGATGCTCAGCTAGAATAGCTTGCTGCATATTTTTTAAAGCTGGCTAATAGGTTCTCTTTTCCAAAAAGGAATAAACTTTGATGATTTCCCCTCCCAGATAGTTTCATCTTCCTTTACTTGAAAAGAAATGTCAAGACCCTATGGATAAGTGAAAAAATATACCAGTGGCAGGAAGGGTCTATTAAGGGTTGTGCCTCCTCCTCCCCCCTCCCCATTCTGATTCCACTGTTTCTGCAGTGCTTATTTGGCCATGCAATTCCTTTTTAACCTTCAGATTCATTGAGTGCCAATGATTACTTGTAAAGGAAAAAAAATCTTCAGATGCCTAGATAGCGTTCTGCAGATGTTATCCATTGTAGGTGATTCTTCCTTGAGGTTAACTACAAAATAATAAAACCCCAAGCTTCAGAAAGAGTCAGAGAGCTCTTGGGAATGGTAATGCAGCACAGAGCCTTTCACCCTGAGGTCAGTGGGTCAGACCTTTTGCAGACCTGGAGTGACCAACAGTTTATACATGTCTGCTTTCAGATTCACAGAGATGATTTGCAAAGTGTTTCTTTTATTAATGCTACTGGAAGGCCATTCATGAACCTAGACTGCAAACCATGCTGTGCTATGTAATTTTTCCTAGGCAAGAGGGATATGTAAACTTTATTAATGTCCAGAAATATGAGCTTCATTACAATACAAAAATCATCACAGTTGTCATCATTTGCCCTTCTGTGGGCCAGCACAGTAGAAAGATCAAAGATGCCATTGACTGCAATTAATAACTCTATCCTCTTACTTCTAGATGTAGCCTCTGGGGTCAAACTCAGAACACTAATAGCTCCTATCACAAAGCTAAGCCATTCTTCATGGGTATTTCACTAGAGATGTTTCTCATCAAGAAGTGTCCAAGAATCTTAAATCAGTGCAAATATAACAGCACACAGATTGGAAGAGCAAAGAAAATAAATAGGCAAAAAGGGAAAAGCAAGAAATAGCAATTAGAAAGAAATAGCAATTAATAACAGGAAAAGCTGAGAAGGTAGGAACAACCCATCAGTCTCTAAGTCTGTTAGGGGCTGAGCTGACACACATTCACCTTCCTCAAGAAGCATGGCTGCAGGCAGTACATTAGACATGTGGAAGGAGTGCTGCATGGAGTCAAAGAAAATCTAAGCTTCTTTCCTCTGCCATAAATCATAGTGCATGGATTTTATGTTTTTTTCAAGGCAAGGAGAAAGATTGATTTTAGCACAGTGTGGGGGGCTGCATAGATTAGCTTCTGATTTTCAAGGAAATGGCACCATTTCTGAATTGTCTGACATGTATTATGTTGTTAGTTCCATCATGTGAAGTAATACTTAAATGCACTTTTTCCTGTAACCCTGTTCTTTTATGTGCCATCCCTTCTCCCTGATTGCTGCCTTTCAAGCAATTTCTCCTAAGCAACTCTCCTGCTCATTTCTGAACTGAAATTTGAACCTATGAAAAATATTAACTTCTCTGAAGTGGCAGATGAAGAAAATCCACCCTCCACCCCTGGACATGGATTTAGGAGGCCAAATGCCTTGGCCTCTCAGTGTATCCGCGCCATGCAAAGCAACACTCTAAGCTCTCTACTCAGAATGTCACTGGCATTCTAAGAAGTGGTGTAATTGGATCAGACTAATTGATCCATCTAGAAGCAAAGCATGATATTGACTTGCATCACAGTGAAATCTGGTTTTGGGGATCATGCATTGCTCATTGCCCATGGTAAGCAATGCAGGGTGAGGGAGACAGAAGTTTGGAAGAACGAAAAATAAAAAGCAGTAATTGTAGAGTTGAGGATGTGAGTTTTAGGAGGAGATGGAATGGGACTGGAAGAGCACAGAGGACATGAAAATCCCAGGCTTCTTTAAACTCTGAAAAGGAGAGCTTTTGGACTCTGTTATAAAAGCAATGGTGAGAATAGGTGACACTATGTGATCAGTTCCCTCTTGGGAATGTTACCATGGGGTCCCAGAACTGTAGCAATGCTGATCAATTTATAACAACTTCCACACTGGTGTCTGTAAACTCTTCCTATAGCACATCTTGCCCAAAGAGTGAGCACAAACTCGTTTGTTATAACAAAAGAACAATGATGGAATTGCTTCCTAAGGTAATTTTCATTGGAAAATAAACAGAAATCAGCTTTCTCCATCTCAAGGGTTAAAGTGATTCCCTGGAAGTCAGTGGGGCTCTAACAGGAAGAGCCTTGGGTCTATGCCTAAACCACCTGCCTTTATTAATTATTATCATCACATCTATAAGGATAGTCTACAGGCAGACTTTTTGTGTTAGTAGTTAGACTGATACAATCAATGGCAATCTTCAACCCAAGCAGTGGAACTCTCATTAGTCAATTTAATCCTTTTCTCTGCCTCTCCATAAACTGCACTTCCAGCCAAGCTTCACTATTGCTTGCCATTTGCAGGAGGCAATGACCTGCAACATTTAAGAGACTTTCAGGCAGTTTAATTTCAAGTTCTCTTTCTCTGAATCCACATGAGCTGGGAGCTGGCTGTGCCACAGAGCTGGTATAAAAGTCACTGTTTAATAATAATCTACTTCCCTAGCTGACCTGAGGCAAATTGCATTGGGGTTCTTCACATCTTTTGTTTGGTTGTTTGTTTGGTTTTGGTGTTTGATAGGTTGGTTTGTTTTGGCTTTTGTTGTTGTTGTTTTCAGGGTTTGGTTTGGTTTGAATAATAGAATCATAGAATGGTAAGGTTGGAAGGGACCTCAAGGATCATCTACTTCTAACCCCCTGCCATAGGCAGGGACACCTCCCACTAGTACAGGTCACTCAAGGCCTCANTTTTTTCTCTCCACATTAGCAGATCAATCTCTGCTACAAAACTGGGCAGGATCCAGTGGAGCCTGGCACCCAACATTTAGTCTGAAAATTCTCTATTCTCACTTCCTGTCCTACCCAACCTGCAGCTCTGCTGCATCAGCTGTGTGAAAGCCATCCCTTCTCTCCAGCTCTGCAAGCCAGTGCTCCCTCCTAAAATTTGGCAGAACAAAGTGGATGTGCTCATACACACATTTAGCTGCTCCAGCCTCAGTTTTGTTTATCCTCCATCTGCTGCTGAGCAGAGTTGTTGAAAAAGCTTTCTAAACCATGAATTTAACACAGAAGGTAGAAGCAAAGATTATGAGGTCACAGAGGTAAGCGCAATTGATGCTATCTGAGAATGAAGGAAATGTGAGTGCAGAATAGATCCAGCCTGAGCTCAGGAGCAGTGGCCCTGCCCTCTGAAGTGCCAACTGTCCAAGAGCATGTCATTTCAGCTGATTTCACTTTCCAGCTTTTGGGTGCCAGTGTTATGAAGACATCTTCTTACCACACAGTTCTCAACCTCTAGGTTCCCTGCTTTCTTGTGAAGAGCTCTAATGAGCTCTAGCAAATCTGGGAAGCAAAATCTTTGTGACATCTACTTCTTCGTGGCTGTTTAACAGATGTTGTTTGCTTAGAACTGGATCTGTACAGTGGGCCAATGGTTGTGTTTGGTTGTTGTGCTGTTTGGTTTTGTTTTGGTTGGTTGGGTTTGTTTGTTGTTTTGTTTGGGGTTTTTTTCTTCCTGTGAGGCTTGGAAACAGAGCAAGGAATATTAAACACCCCTCAGCAGGAAAACCTAATTTACTTGGGTGAAAATCCCATGGCAATGTTGCTGTTTACACAAGGGGAGGGGGCAAGGGTAAGCCTTAATTTGTGTCTCAGTCAATGACAAAATTCATCTGAACTGAGAATGAAATGTTAAGTGATGACTTGTTGCCGTGGTGACTTACTCCACAGCAGTAGATTCCTAACTACTCATTGAACTAAACTCTTCACAAGGACAGGAACTTAATTTAGGAAAACTGCAATCCTAAGGAATTGGACTCATATTTTCCTTTGAAGCTTCATGAGATCTGCAGAAGGAAGTCCCTCTGAGCTCAGCATGGAGAAAATATCATTAGAAACATGAAAATTAGGGGGGGCACCGTAAAGCTATGATACATGGAGATAGACTGTGGCACTGCCATGTCTATGCCCTCTAAAGGCTCCCCCTTTAAAGGGGAAGGCTTTCAACTAAATTAAGGTTACTTCTGTCATTCCAGTTACCCACTACTCTTCCCACTCTGATTACAATAATTTTGCTACAGAAAGGGATTAGAAAAATTAATTATTGCTATAATATAAGAGAGGTAATCTTGTGTTCTAGCTGAGAGCAGGATGACCTCAATAGTTTCTTCTCCCACCCAATAAACAAGCTTCTTATAGTCAAAGGGAACTAAACGTTGGGTGGATCCCAAACATGCAAATGATATCCCAGCTCCTCAGGGTGGGCCCTAGGGAGACTTCTGTAAATTAAAACCTACAGTAGTTCCCAGTTGCAGGCTTTGAGAGAGCATATCTTCTTGTGATGGATTTCTCTGGACAGCCTGAGATCTCTCCTACTTTATTTCTGTTTATGGACAGATTCAACTGGCATCTACTGTGTGTATTTCAAGACTGTAAACTGATTATTTTACTGATACAAGTGTCCTTTTCAAAGGTTACAGTTGTTTAAAAGACTTTCTTGGCTGTGGACTGGAGCAGACAAAATTATATCACTTCTGCTGCTCTAGTTTATCTGCTAGTGCCAGCTCCATTCCTCCTCATGTAAATTGGTATATATCCTCTCCTTTGCAAGGAAACTGCCTGAGATGTTTATATTTGTGTCTCTGGGTGATCAGCTCTTCATCCTTCTCCCTTTTCCCAAACAAATATTGGCTTTTTTTCATATTTAAACTCCTAGTTATTGTTTCTCTGCTTTACGCTGCTATCGAGGGACAGGGCTTTTCATAGAATCATAGAGTCATAGAATCAATCATGGAATCATAAAATCACAGAATAATAGAATCATGGAATCATAGAATCATAGNTTGCAAGGATTTCCATTTTTTGCCCCTCTCCTCCCAGATATTTGTCTAAATTGGAGCAGAAACTATTCTCCTTTAAATTCTTAATATACCAGAAGTTCCCCAGATGCTAGAAGAGCTCTGGGAAATTATCATCTTTTTTGTTTCTGAATAAATGGCAGCAACACTGCTGAGAGGAATATAATTTTATAGGTTCATGGTCTGAAGGACAGACCCATTAACACAAGGGCTACAGCCAAGGATCAGCACATCTAAGGTCTCCAGCTCCAGCAGAGACCCCCAGGAATCTGGATAGAATTCCATTGGAAGTTTGCCTTGGAATCAATAAAATTTCATTAAACTCCTGCCATGCCAAATGTAGCATATAAGGCTCAAGGAAAAAGATTTTGCTGGCTCTCATAATTTTCCCAATTCAATTCTCCAGCTAATGCCTTCTATTTCTACTGCCTCCTTGCCCTTCATAGTAAAAATAGCTACTGTAGACAACAGATGTAAACAAAAGGACAAACTATTAACCAAAGGCCACTAATGACTGCAGTGACACAAAGCAACTCTCAAATAACCCTGAAAGATATATAGCACAAACAGATTTTACCATAGCTGTCAGTTATCTGTTGTAGACTTCTCTGTACTACTTTTTTTTTTTTTTTTTTTTTTTTTAGGATTTACCAGCCTGTAGCAGTTTTCCTTTTATGACTTTCACTGCTAGAAGGGATTGTGGAATATGCTGTCTTCAAAATATGGCTACTGCTCTGGGAGATCCCATCACAGTCCCTGATTTTTGTCAGCAATCTCAGACAAACCAATGGAGCCACAAATATTAATAGCAGTTATAGAGGGCTGGAAAAGAGAGGAGAAAGAATCTGAGAACATTCTTTACAAAGAGGAAAGCAAGGCTTGGCTCTTCTCTGCAATCTTTTCCCAAAAGAAATTACTTGATCTACCTAAATTTTCTTTTTTATTAACTGCATGGAGTAACTGCTTCATTCTACAGCAACATCCCCAGCAAAAAAAAGTGGTGAGGCATTGGCACAGCTTGCTCAGGGCGGTTGTGGCTGCTCCCTCCCTGGAGGTGTTCAAGGCCAGGTTGGACGAGGCCTTGAGTGACCTGTGCTAGTGGGAGGTGTTCCTGCCTATGGCAGGGGGTTGGAACTGGATGATATTTGAGGTCCCTTCCAACCGAAACCATTCTATGATTTTATGATTCTAAAACCCCTTCCTAGATCCCATAACTGGAAGGTGCAACTTGTCAGATTCAGTCTCAAAACAAAATGCAGAACGTCAGTTTTACATGGAAATGCAGATGGGAATGATGCACCTGAAAGCTTTGAGAGTTTCTAGTTTGCTGTCTGAATGTCAGGATTTGTACCTTGCTCTCGTCAGACCCCACCTAGAGTCCTGTGTGCAGTTCTGGAGCCACCAGCACAGGAAGGACATGGAAGTGTTGGAGTGGGTCCAGAGGAGGCCACCAAGATGCTGAGAGGGCTGCAGCAGCTCTGCTGTGAGGACAGGCTGAGAGAGTTGGGGCTCTGCAGCCTGGAGAAGAGAAGGCTTCCAGGAGACCTTAGAGTAGCCTTCCAGGATCTGAAGGGGGCTACAGGAAGGCTGGGGAGGGACTATTGACAAGGTCTTGCAATGACAGGACAAGGGGCAATGGGTTTGAACTGGCAGAGGGGAGATTGAAACTGGATGTTAGGAGGAAGTTGTTTGCAGTGAGGGTGGTGAGACACTGGCACAGGTTGCCCAGGGAGGTTGTGGCTGCTCCCTCCCTGGAGGTGTTCAAGACCAGGTTGGAGGAGGCCTTGAGTGACCTGTGCTAGTGGGAGGTGTCCCTGCCTATGGCAGGGGTTGGAACTAGATGATCCTTCCAACCTTACCATTCTATGATTCTATGGTTTGTTTTCCAGCTGAGATAGAAATTGTAACTGTAGTGTAAGAATTTTTGAGTGATGTGAGATTAGTGTTTGGCTGGTGCTTTGTACAAGAGACAGATTAGAATATTCTAACAGTTCTAAATTAAATATTTAAAGTCTATGAGACTTTTTCAGCACTGATGCTGTGCAACAATTTTGTGCTTACATATAACAAAGCCCTTGGGAAGGCCACTCCTAAAATCATAGAATCATAGAATGGTAAGGTTGGAAGGGACCTCAAGGATCATCCAGTTCCAACCCCCTGCCATAGGCAGGGACACCTCCCACTAGCCTTGAGTGACCCACTTGAGGTCACTCAAGGCCTCCTCCAACCTGGTCTTGAACACCTCCAGGGAGGGAGCAGCCACAACCTCCCTGGACAACCTGTGCCAATGTCTCACCACCCTCACTGCAAACAACTTCCTCCTAACATCCAGTTTAAATCTCCCCTCTGCCAGTTCAAACCCATTGCCCCTTGTCCTGTCATTGTAAGTCCTTGTAAATAGTCCCTCCCCAGCCTTCCTCTAGGCCCCCTTCAGATACTGGAAGGCTACTCTAAGGTCTCCTTGAAAAATCCCTTACTTGCATGATCACACCAAGAGAGGTATACAGGAATAAAATAATGAAAAGTCACAATGCATAAAAAGAAGCTGTAATTAATTTCCCTTTGAGTTTAACTGAATAAAAACAGTGAATAATTTTCTTTTTACCAGTAGATTTTTTTTTTTTTTTTTTACAAATAGACTTAAAATATTTCTCTTTAGATTTGTGGCTCCAGCAGCTGCAGCTGAAACCAGCAATCAGCAAAGCCTCTTGTTTTTATTGGATCCAAAGCAGCATGTTGCAAATGGATTGGATTATGGGGATCAATCAGCAGCAGGTCGAAGATGCAGAGGGAACTCTGCCAGTGTAGTGGCCTGCCAGGAGCAGGGAAAATCCTTGGGCTAGTGGCAAGTCCTAATACACTGGAAAATCCATTGTTTTACAAAGAGCTTTGGCGTTGGGAAGCAGATCGAGTTGCAGAAGAATGTAAAAATAATAATTCTCTCCCAAGTTCCTTCTGCTCCTTTGCACATCACTGAAATGAAAACAAACTCCATGGAAATGCTGCCCAAGTGTGTGTCTTAGTCAGTGCCAGGAGGTGATCAGAAATAGGGCAGATGCTAAAGCATTATCTTCCCTGAGTCATCATTTAGGAAATGGAATATTTCTGAATTTCAATAATTGCCATATTAGGAATTTGAAAGCTGCTGCACAGTTCTGTTCTGAACAGTTCTGGATTTTCCCAGAATGGTGATGATTGCTGTTGCTTTCCATTAACCAGAGGTGAATAATCACATCATTGTTTTGGAGATGGTCAGTTCTCAAAGTATGAAGCCTTGGTTAGTGTCAAGATGAGCTGACACCCCTTTGTGTCCCCAGTTACACAGCAGATCCATTACACAACTCTCTGGGAATATTACTAAATAGATTAAACCCAGGGTAATTAATAACTCTTGTGGTCAACTCATTTATACTTAGGTGATGGTTCTCTACTTGCCATTTGTGAATTAGCCCCCTCATTCAGCTGGAGCTGTCTTAGAGCCATCTGAAGTCTGAAACTGCAGATGGCAAGGAGATGGTTGTGAGCCCCGCCTGGCCTTGTTGACGCAGGAGTCAGAGTTTACAGATGAAAGACAGACATTTGCTGATCTATGCTCATGAGTATTTGGGAATATTGACCTCCAGCTGGATGCTGAATAGAACAGTAGCTCCCAATTCCAAGAAATGTTTGCAGCATGTGGCTCATTCTCTTGAACTCTAGTCACACAGCAAGGGAACACAGATGGTTTCCTCTAATATGGCCATTATTAAAACCAGGTAGCTCTGCTAGAAGTGCAGAGGGGGAATGGATCTATCTGATGACAACATCTATTCCTGTGTCAGTGGCAGGATATGGTTCCCGTGAGACCATGTGTCAGATATTAAACTGATGCTGTGCTTGAACTTAGTGAATGTCTGGCATGAAAGGGTTAGAAAATCCACTTCACAAGTGGAGTTTATAACAATAATAAAAGTTCTCCATACTTGGGAGCCCAATGAAAATCCAAATAGCAATCCAAGAAAAGCTGAACAGTGGAAAAAGTGAAGCATTTGAATATTCTCTCTCCTCCTCTGTTGGGCCCTGGTACCCTTGTTGGGATTGACTCTTAGGTGTTGAAGAGCTACTGTTCCCCTCAGAAGAATGTTCCCCTTGTGAGCATGCAAGAGATCAGATTCTACATCACAAAATCAGGCAGAGAAGAGAAAGTTTCAGAGATGTGTTAATTCTATTTTGAAATAGTAAATACTTTGTGAAAGAATTTGGGAAGTAAGTTTCTTGGGGGACAAATGGAAGTTTTTCATTCTGAGGAAACAAGATGTCTGATTCAGTGATAACTCTTGTGGGATGCGTGATTTTAAGTGTCAAACCAACATGGTACTTTGAAAGGAAGATGTGAATTGTTTCCTTCTCAGTCTTGAAGGCTTCTGAATGTATCCTTCTCCAGAACAAAGTGCCAGTGAAATGAAAGACAATTTTTTTCTTCCTTTTTTTTTTTTTTACACCACTTTTCTTTATTTCTTGTTATTCTATATTTGGGACATAAATATTAGACGATTTGGGAAGAGTATGCCTGTTTCTAGTTGCTCAGTAGGATGCCTGAATCATTTAAAACCATTTTTGGACAGTACAATAATATGATGAAGTTCAGAGATGTTGGGATATAAGGTTTTAAGTAGAAGGGATTATTTCTGTTTCATGTAATGTCAGATTTTCAAGGTTGTGATATCAGAGTCTCTCCCAAAGTATAAAATACACATGAATAGGTAAGAGGGCTGTGTTCTGTTGCTTGTTAAGCTGAGGAAAACCAGAAAACTGTCCTTTTCCAAACTTTTGTGCTAATGCTGCTAGAAAGAAGGGCATTATAAGGAAGCTGTATCCCCTTTTTTGGAAGACTGTTTCTCAGACCATATTTCACTTGAACTTTTTTCTCATCCCAAATGCTCAGGGGCATCTTCTGGAGGAGAGGCACACTTCCAAGCAGTGAAATATTTCACATATCCTCCTATGATACAGTACACAAACAGTGAGCTGCCTGCTGCCAGGGTTAGCTGTTCATTTATTTTTTGCTTTCAAAATATGCTGTGGGCATCACTGGCTGTCACAGGATATAGCAGGACCTCCCAGGTCATAGCAAGAATTTCTGCTATTTCAGCTTGCAAAAATGCTATATTGTTATCTATAGGTAAGGAATCAGGATACAGAGCTGATTCTATTTTAGGCCCTGAATGAGCTGGCTACAACTACCTGAAGGGACATTGTGGAGAGGCTGCTGCTGGGCTCTTCTCACAGGTAACTGGAGACAGAACAAGGGGGAATGGCCTCAAGCTGAGACTGAGAAGGTTTAGATTGGACATCAGGAAAAAAATTTTTATGGAGAGAGTGGTCAGGCATTGTGTGATGGTTTGGGAGNTGCCAAGCCCTGTTTACACCTGCTAGTGTAAAAGCATCAGGTATCTGTATCCTATCTAGAGAGCTGTAACCAGGGTAAGTGGATTTCATCAGTTAACATTCCCTTTCCATTTCAGGCCCAAACAGCTGAACAGCAGTGTGATTTAGCCATCCTTCAGNGCAGAGTAAAGGGGCAGAATCCCCTCCCTTGCCCTGCTGGCCACGCTACTCTTGCTGCAGCCCAGGACTCGGTTGGCTGTCTGGGCTACATATTATTTTAATTTTGCAAACAGAGCCCACTTAATGTTGAAAGATTTAATCCATGCAGCAAGGCTTCAAATGGAAACGTAGCTTGCCTATGTGTGGTAGGATGAATAGCATTGTAAGTGACTCTTCAATGGCTCCCATGACATCCTCTTAAACAATCAGAGGCACAATAAAGCGGTGATTTAGATGAAGAAGCTTCTTGGTGGAGAAATAGATCAATAGAATTTAATGGGGAGAGTCACTAATTTTTACTCCAGAGTAAACACTGATGATGTGACTGGAAACTCAATAGTTCCTGTGTTGGATTCTCAAGCATCTTGACATATTCACGTGCAAGATGCTATTCATCTTTGCTCAGACAAGGATCTTCCTTTCTGCATTTCCTCCATCTCTCCTAGGAATCACGTTTGGCCAGCAGGCATCTACCTAAATTGTATTTCATATTCATCCTGCTCCAAAGCACGACTCAGCTTTGTTTACAGTGGCCAATTGATAAAACATATTTACCAGTGCCTTGGACAAAGAATAAAGACTCTGGAGACTGCATGATGGTGGAAACTTTGTGTAATGATTAAGGGTTTGCCCACTTTTTTCTACATCTTTCCCTAGGCAATGGAAACCTCTGAGTTTTCAAAGGGAATGGAAATAAGCAGAGTACAGCTATATCTGTGTCTTTGCACTACTCTCTACTCAGTCCTCTTTCAATTTATCTTGCCAGCTCTGCAGATCTCCTCATGCTTTCCCCTTTATCTGCACAAGCTCTGGGGTTTTTCAGGGGTTGTTTGTTATGCACTGCCCATGTTATACCAGAGGGAAGTAAATCTCACATGCCCATGCCTGGACAACAATGTTCTTTGTAGCTACTTTGAACTGTAAAACCGGAATAAGACAGGCAACCTGTAAATAGCCTCAGCTGTGTCTGTGCCAGACCTGACCTGTGCGTCTGTACAGTCATGTTGATGCATTTGGGGCTTTGCTGAGCCTCAGACTTCTCTATCCCTGTCCTGTGCTCTGCCTAGCACCAGTAAACAGTCTTTGAGATTGCCTCCTTCTTGCAGCAAACCTAGATGACAGATGGGAGGAGATCTTTGCGTCCCGAAGGATTCGATGCTGCACTTATTACAACGGTTGCTAGAGGGTAGAACAGCCTCTGCTGTTTGCCCTTTGGGATTTAACAGATGTATCAGTCAATCTATTTATGTTTTTAGGAATTCAGCCTAGCACGGATTTGGCTGCTAGATTTCTGTAGAAGCCATGAACAAGTACATGGGGAATCTGCGTGTTGCTCTGGATGTGGGTCATGTTCCACATCTGTAAGGAGCTCGGAAGACTCTGTGTCCTTAGCAGGATTTAGTGCATGACAGGCTGGCTGTCTGCTCAAGAGGGGTGATAAACATGCTCTGCTGTGATCTGTGTGCTCTCTCTTGCACTGTTGAGTGCTGGTCTGGCTGCGGCATGGACTCAAAGCAGTCACAGCTGTGTGAAAGCTGCTGGGTCTGGGATGTGTCCTTTGAGCCTGCTCTAAGATGCTAAAGGTGTTCAGGTCTTTTCTGGAGAGCTCTGCAGCTCAGGCTGTCAGGTGTCCTGACCTCATGGTTGGTGAGAACTGGCTTGAGCCTGAATTTGCAGATTTTGAATTTGCCTCCATCTGTGTCATGTGGAGGGTGTGAAAAATTGCTAGCATTTCAACATGGGAAAACCTGTTCTGTTGTTCTGTTCATCAGGGCTGTCCTGATCATCTTCAGTGTTAAGGGAAAGATGAGATCCCCAAAGCCTACTGCAGTCTTAGGGAGTGCAGTCCTAGGCAATGTATACTGGTGATTGTTGGGAAGGCCAGTGAAGAAAGCTGGAGCTGGTAAGAGAAGCTGGAAAATGGCATTGCAGCACAGAAGACTTGTGAGAGAAGAGCGTGACTTAGAGGCCAGTAAAAAACAGTCCAGATCGCCGCATCACAGAGTGACAGGATGTCAGGGGTTGGAAGGGACCCAAAGAGATCATCCAGTCCAACCCCCCTGCCAGAGCAGGACCTGACAATCTAGCTTAGGTCACACAGGAGCACATCCAGACAGGCATTGAAAGTCTCCAGAGAAGGAGACTCCACAACCTCTCTGGGGAGCCTGTTCCAGTGCTCTGAGACCCTTACAGCCAAGAAGTTCCCCCTTGTGTTGAAGTGGAACCTCCTGTGCTGCAGCTTCCATCCATTGCTCCTTGTCCTCTCCCAGGCAGCAAATGACCAGAGCCTCCTGAGCCACAGCCCTCAGATATTTATAAACATTTATTAAATCCCCTCTCAGTCTTCTCTTCTGCAGACTAAGCAGCCCCAGGTCCCTCAGCCTCTCCTCATCAGGCAGTGCTCAGTCCCCTAATCATCCTTGTAGCCCTCCACTGGACCCTCTTGAGCAGGTCCCTGTCTCTTAAACTGAGATGTCTCCAGGTGGCAAGGCCTTGTTTGCAGCCAGGCATCAGCCTGCAGCTAAGCAGAATTTAGTAAATTGCTTCCATTTTATGTCATGAAAATCAAGCTAAGGGCACAGAGAAGACATGAAACTGGGTCTGGTTAAAGTAATTTTCCATTTTTTCCCTCAGAAAAATTAAAGTCATTGAATTAGTAATGTCAGTCTTGGGATGGTCACACAGGAACTAAGGATCCGAGGTGATCTTTTGTGGCCTTCCAGTATATGAAGGGGGCCTACAAAAAAACTGGAGAGGGACTTTTTAGGCTATCAGGACTAGGGGGAATGGAGCAAAGCTGGAGGTGGTGCGATTCAGACTGGATGTGAGGAGGAAGTTCTTCACCGTGAGAGTGGTGAGAGCCGGGAAGGGGTTGCCCAGGGAGGTGGTGGAAGCCCCATCCCTGGAGGTGTTTAAGGCCAGGCTGCATGAGGCTCTGGACAGCCTGATCTAGTGTGAGGTATCCCTGCCCATGGCAGGGGGGTTGGAGCTAGATGATCCTTGTGGTCCCTTCCAACCCTGACTGGTTCTATGATTCTGTGATTCTGTCATCCCATAATTCTATGATTTTATGATTCTAAGATTCTATGATCTGAGGAGCTGAGTTTGCAGTCCTACTGACTGAGCATCTCCAGCAGAAATGACAAGACTTTCACAGAATCTCAGAATCACAGAAACATGCAGGCTGGCAAAGCCTCTCAGGATCACCAAGTCCAACCTAGAATCCTACTCTACAAGATTCACCTTAAACCATATCCCTAAGCACCACGTCCCAACGACCCTTAAACACATCCAGGGTGGGTGACTCCACCACCTCCCTGGGCAGCTCATTCCAGTCCTTGACCACTCTCTCCATAAAAAACTTTTTCCTGCTGTTCAATGTAAACCTCCCCAGTCTCATCTTGAGGCCATTCCCTCTTGTTCTCTCGCCAGCTACCTGTGAGAAGAGACCAGCATCAGCCTCTCCACAATGCCCCTTCAGGTAGTTGTAGAAGTTTAGTTGCTGTTGCCTGCTTTGCTGGTTCCCTTGCACTTAGCAGCTAAGGGACCTTTGAGTTTCCAGAACTTTACATTTTAAGATCTATATTTTAACTGCTCACTTACATAAAGCACAAACCTGTCTGGAAAGAAAAAAACACTGCCATCTATTATTTGTTTTGTTAATTGATTCAGAGAACTCCTGTATGGGGAGAACCAATCTAAATCACTTTTATGAGCAGAGATGGTCTGTAGGGAATTTTGGTTTTATGGTGCTGTAGTTGGATATATGGTATCAGGCTTCTTAAATTGACTTAATATCAAGATTATAGTTCTCTGTGGAGCCATTGGGATCACTTTGTAATTACTCAGCTTTCCACACTTCAGGTGATGAGCAGGATATGCAGAGTATGGCATTCTTGCACTCATTTGATTATAGGAGGGACCTTTCCAGAAATGGAGGAGGTGCCAGTTCACGAGAGTTTGGGTGAGGAAAAAAGAGCAAAGCAAACACATCCATGCATTACTGTGTACAGTTCTGGAGCCCCCAACACAAGAAGGACATGAAAGTGTTGGAGTGAGTCCAGAGGATGCCACAAAGATGCTCAGAGGGCTGCAGAAGCNGGCTGCTAAAGAGTTCTTGGAATGGCAAGACTGTCAGCAATTTTAAAAGCAAAATTCTTACAGAAACCTTTTGAGTTTTGTTCTGCTTTGGAAGAAAATGAGTCCCCAGGTCAGTTTGTGAAGTCACTCAAGCACCCAGCACTTCCATGCAGATAGGCTCCCAGAAGGCACTGTGAAAAGCACTAGCAGGAAGCTGGCTATTGGTTGGTGTTTCACACCTCCTTAATTACCCACCTGTATTGCTTTTATTATCAAAGCTTGAATAGGATCACTCATAAAACAGAGGCCAAAAGGAAATTGGTGGTTTACTCAGATTGCATCAGCAGTGTAAAATGGAATCATTTAATATCTCAACATTCTGCTCCTTTCATTTTCATTTTCCTTTCTTCCTTCCATACCACTATGAATCCTGCCTGCCCAACACCTACACCACTCTGAGCAGCACATGCCCACTAGGGAAAGAGGGACATAATTTTACAGGTGTATACTGTTTAAAATCTTTGTCAGTGCCATGGACAGAGGAATCAGTGCACCCTCAGCAAGTTTGCAGATGGCACCAAGCTGTGTGGCACAGTCGACTTGCTAGAGGGCAGGGATCCATCCAGAGGGACCTGGACAGGCTGGAGAGGTGTGCCCAGGCCCACCTCATCAGATTCAACAAGGCCAAGTGTAAGGTCCTGCACCTGGGTAGGCACAATCCCAAGCACAACT